>PVKN010004684.1:0-32912 GCA_004027915.1 Capromys pilorides
GCCTGGCACACAGCAGGGGCGTTGGCTGCCACTTTCCTATATTTATTTTATATTAATTATGTCAATCTGCAAAGCCTGGTATGTCGGCCCACTGCTAGGCTTGTGTTTGCTTTTTCACACAGGTAGCTGAGGTTTAATGTTGGGATTAAGGGCGGGCGCTTGTTGGATCAGCCCAATCCCAGTGGATTAAAGGCGCAGAAAAAGGCTCCTCCTCCCGTCTCGTCGCTTTCGGTGTCTTCCGAGCGGGCCGCTCGGCCGCGTGCGCCCCCTGCCTCAGGGCCGGCCGGCTGTGCACGGGAACCGCCAGTCGGTGCCTACACTACGCTGCCTCTGCTCACCTGGGGCGCGAGGCACTTTGTCTCAGCAATGAGCAAAATTCACTCAGTCACACACGCCCGCAGCCTCAGCCAGGCGGCTGAAGCGGAGCCTCCTCGGAGCCCCGGAGTTCCCAGCACCCCGGGTAACGCAGGCAGAGGAGACCCCGCCTCTAAATACTCTTTTGAAAACCCCTAGGCGCTTGTCTCTGGCGCCCCGACTCCGCGCCCAGGGCGCCCCTTCACTGGCTCCCAGCACGTAAGCGCACAGGCGGGGCGGCCACAGACGCCGGCGCGCTCCACCGCTGCGCCCAGGGAGCGCCACCGCGGGGCTCCCGGACGCCAGCGAGCGGCCGCGCCCCTTGCTTCTCCCCAGTCCCACCCTCCCGCCCGTCCGCCTCTTGCTTCCCCTTCTCGCCACACACCCACCCCCTGACTGCAGCTTGGGGGCGCAGGCTCGCCGGCGGAGCCGACGCGGGGGCGACCGCCTGGGCACCCGGGGCCTGCCGCTCACCCAGTGTGACAGGAAAAGTGCTCTTCTGCAAGGAATGGGGCGGATCTGCACTCGCTACCCTACTCTCGAAATTCACTTCTCGGATTAGGGGTAACCGCAGCACCCAGGGGCCGAGGGGCAGAGCTCTAGCTCAGGTCGTGGCCGGAAGCCGGAAGGGCCGGAAGAGCACAGCTTCCGGGGGAAAAGGCGGGGCCAGGAGCCGGAAGAGAGGCCGGAGGCGGGACACGTGAGAGGGGCGGAGCGTCCGCGGCCAGAACCCGGTTTCTCCGGCCCGGGAGGGGGAGGGGCTCCCGAGGGGCAAGGGGCGGGGCTTCGGGGCGGGGCTCCGAGCGACCGGGTGGGGGAGGTCCAGGGGCCGCGGTGGGCGGGGCTCCTTGAGGGGCGGGGCTGTAAGGCGGGGCGTTTGCGGCGCCACCAATAGGTGGGCGAGTTCTCCCGGCCGGGGGGCGTGGCCGTGTGACCAAGGGTCCTGTTTTCCTCCTAGGCTTACAGTGCCGCACGCACGCGCTCGCCACCATGTCCTTCATCCCTGTGGCCGCAGACTCCGACTTCCCCATCCAGAACCTGCCCTACGGGGTCTTCTCCACCCCGGACAACGTGAGCCGCGGCCTGGCGCCGGGGCGGGCTGAGGGTGGGTTGGGCGCAGCGTTCTGCCGAGTGTCCGCGGGTTCGAAGCCCGCCCGTAGCTGCCCACTGTGCGCGCTAGTTAGCCTCTCAGCAGAGTAGTGGGAGCGGTGCGTGCACGTGGAGTGTGCATGACTCCCTCGTGCCAGCACAGCGAGGATGACCGCTGTCAGGAGCGATCCTGCCCAAAGTCAGGGCTTCTCTCCCCGTTCCAGCAGGTGCTTCACGTCACTGGCTGTCCGGCCTAGAGCCGAGAAGAATCGGTGAACTCCAGTGCTGAGCAGCTCAGTCCTTGCCTCAGGACCCCTCCTGGGCAGAGAAAGGAACTTGTAGAAATCTTTTACAGCAGAGGGTTTACAAGAGGCTGGGTCTCTGGGCGGGAAGAGCAGGTTTCCTGCTAGCTGCGGTGGTGTTCTTGTTAAATTCCTGCTGCCACAGGTAAACTGATGCGGCCCTGTGGAACCCTGCGCGCTCCTACAGTGTTCAGGGAGCGTTTGCTGCCTGCATCTCCTGGCCGTTGGCACCTTCCACGAACATGCAGGCCTTTCCTCCGGCTGCCCACACTGGCCTCTGCGGCCTGCCTGCTGCGCACGCCGTGGTCTGCTAGAGTCCAAGTGGTTTCTTTTTTTTTTTTTTAATTTTATTTTTATTTATTTATTTGTTTGCTTGTTGTGTTTGTTTGTTTCTTTATTTTATTCATTTTGTGGCTGGCTCAGCCTGCCCTGGTGGTGGCGCTGGCGCAGCATGTGGTGCCGGGGATCGAACTGCAGTCCGCGCAGGTGCCTGAGCCCTCCTAAGCAGGCGCTTTAGACCACTGAACCATCTCGCCGGCCCCTCCAAGTGGTTTCTTAACTGCCAGGCCTGACCAAGTGCTATAAGGGTGCAGCAGGTTAGCGGCCCTGGGGTAGCTGTGCCCCCTGCCCTTCCCTGGTCACCCTGCCCTGGTGGCAGGAGCCTCCACTGCTGTCCACCGGAACTTTGCTCTCTGTCCTTGCCCTTCCTGAGGTCACACAGCCGTGCATCAGACGGGAAAGTGTGTGAAGGCCGACTTCTGCCTGGAAGGGTGCTGAACTTGCTGACCCTAGGAAATCCGGAATCAGTGCCCAAGTGGCACCAGCCTGCAGCTTCAGTGCTAGGATGTCGCAGGCAGCCACGAGGACTTTGGGGGCGAGCACCCTTCCCTCTGCCCCCTGCTAGACTGTTAGAGTGGGGAATCCGTCCCTTTGGTACAAGCCTCCTCCAGCTGTGGGCTGGGCAGACTCCTGGCACTCTGTCCGTGCAGCGCCCCCTGTGGCTGGGACTTGGAACTTTGGACTTCAAAAAGATTTTGTAGGGACAGTAGGCAGCGCACATTCCTTCTCTTGTAGTAGGACAAGAGGTTTCTCTCCCAGCCCTAAGTTACAGGGGACCCAAGAGAAGCAGGAGGTGGGGGTGGGTAGGAAGAAAGCAGGTGGGAGCCCTTCTGCTGAAGAACAGGCTAAAAGCAGGTCTCCTGAGCTGTTTATCCAGGTCTTCGGGCCGGCCTAGTGCACCCTTCCAGGCCTTGTTCACAGCTGACGCCACAGGCAGCCGTGCTGCCGTTAGATCCCGGGCACACGCGGGGGTAGCCCAAGGTCGGAGGGATGGGTCAGGCTCCGCCCTGCCGACTGCCTGTGTGACCACCCCTGCAGCCAGGAGCCTCAGCCCAGGGCCCTGCGTGTTTCCAGAGTGGGACACTGAGGCCTGGAGTTAGCAGAGCTCGGCGTGGCCAGGCTATCCAGGGGCAGCCTCATTCAGGCATCTGTGGCTCCGCGAACCCCTGGTCCAAGGCGACCCGTGAGGAGATGGCCACCTTCCCTCAGCCCATCAGCTGAGTAGCCAGTGGCAGTCAGGCCTCTGTGCTCCTGAGAATGGACTGGCAAAGCTGGTGGCTCAGGACAGGGCCCCAGAAGGAGGAGTGTGCAGGCCCACTCTTGGGCTCCCTGCTGACCAGGGAAGCTCAGTGCCGTGGGGTCAAAGACCAGGCTTGGCCAAATATTTGAGACACAGTGGCTGACCCTGTGTGGCAGAAAGGAGCCTCTTGGACATGGCCCAAGCAGTCTGGCTTGGTGCCACCCCCAGGCTCCCCTCCACTGGAACCACAGTGCCACTTGCCCTCAGCAGCCTGCATGAAGGCAGGGTTGGGTGGGAAGAGCCTCGGCTCCTCCTCATGCAGGAGCTCAGTGCTGGTGCACTTCCCAGGGGCTCTGGCTTGGTAAGGGGCACGCACTGAGCTCCCTGCTCTTCCCACCTGTGGCATGTTGGGTTCCTTCCCATTGAGGAGCCCAATTCTTGTTGCTGTGAAAGCAGTGAAGGCGGCAGGTGGGATGCTGGGGCCCAGCTGCTCAGACCCTTGCGGGGGGCTCTGCCACACACAGGCTCCTGACCAAATCAGCCAGGCCCTGCAGAAGATTGTCCCAGGGCTGACTGGGCTGTCTTTTCCTAGCCACGGCCACGGATTGGTGTGGCCATCGGGGACCAGATCCTGGACCTCAGTGCCATTAAACATCTCTTCACTGGACCTGTCCTTGCCAAGCAGCAAGATGTCTTCTCCGAGGTAGGACACTGTGATGTGGCTTGTTCCTGCCGCCTCTGCTGGCGGTTGTTCCTTCAGTCTCAGGCCACATGGGGCCAAGGCAGGGAAATTCTCAGAGCCACCAGAGGGCAGGAGAGGGCCTTGGGATGCTCAGCTGGCCCTGCCCTCAAGGGGGCTGTCTTCATGAAGGTCTGTCCCAGACAGGGTGTGGAGGGAGCCAGGAACTCTTGACTGCAGGTGCACGGGATGGCAGGGTGTTGGCCTGGCTTTCGTGTCTGCCGGGGTGGCCATGAGCTTCCCTCCTCTGACATCTATGACAGCCATCTCAGTAACACATGGCAGGAAAAAGGAATAATTAATAAGCGCCTACTGTGTGCCAGGAGTGGATTCACATCCTGTCTCCTTCAGTCTGCCTGATATAGAAATTGGCCTCATCTCTAGATGGGCAGGGCCCCTGGCATGTGGAGCAAGATGCCATCCTCCTGCCTCTACCACTGACGACAGGGTGGGGCAGGAACTCTGACCCTCCGCCTCCCAGACCCTTCCTAAGCAGCTCCTGGAGGGCTGGGGGTCTGTGTAGGCCCTGCACCCCCAACACTGGCCTGGCCCCGCTGAGAGCAGTGGCCACCCACAGCTGCAGGCCAGGCTCGGGAGCTCCTGGCTCGGACAGCTGTGCGCAGGTCTTAGGGGTCTGGTGCAGTGTCAGAAGAGGTGTCAGCTCTCCAGTGTCATGCATGGTGACACAAGCAAGAGCAAGGGTCTCCGGCACATGTGTGGACACAGGGGGCCTAGCGGGATGGGGATCCCAGGGCTCTCCCCAGTTGATGATCTTCTTTTCATGCTTGACCCCAGCCGACTCTTAACAGCTTCATGGGCCTGGGCCCGGCTGCCTGGAAAGAGGCGAGAGCTCTCCTGCAGAGCCTGCTGGCCGCCAGCCAGGCCAGGCTCCGGGATGATGCAGACCTTCGGGGCCGGTGAGGAGCACGTGGATGTGGTGGGCAGGAGGACACTCGGGGGACCAGGACCAGATGGCGGGCAGCAGCACTGTGGGTCCTGGCCTGCCCGTCTGCATCACCTGCACCCTTGCTGGTGTCTGCAGAAGGAGTTCCTGCCAGGTTGGCCTGTCGCTGGGCTTCAGGGCCTTCTCCCCCTGGCCCTAGAGAGGGCGAGCAGGACTGGGACAGCCGGCCCTGCCTGAGCGGCGCACAGACAGACCCTGGCTACCCCGTCCCTGAAGCCCCCACTCTGTGTTACAGGGCATTCGCCTCACAGGCCTCAGCCACCATGCACCTGCCCGCTGCCATCGGTGAGTGGACCTGCCCGGAAGTGGGAGGGGAAATGCTGTTGCCTGCTCCCTGACCCTGACTGGTCTCAGTTCCTGCTGGTGTTGACTCTGCTGCTCAGGTCTGTGGCCAGCTGAGCGGCTTCGTGTTGGCAGACTGGTTGCTGGCCCTGAGAGGCTGGGCAAGTGCCCGAGCTGTCACAGGAAAGCAACTCCGTAACCAAAGCTCCCAGTGGCTGAGCCACGTCTGCCCACTGGGCTGGCTTGTGGCTGACGGCCCGCTGAGCCTGAGCCAGCCACACACTGGTCCACAGAGGCAGGGCTGGCTGGACAAGGCCTCAGCTGGGGCTAGGCTGGGCACAGGGTGCTGAGGCGCTGGCAGCCTACCCACAGGAGGGAGCTCGGGCTCGGGACCAGTTTTCAGTCAGGCCGCGTCCTCTGAGCTGCGCTTGGCTGGAGCTGGGTGGAGGTGGAATTGGGGACTCCTGGCCACCCACTTCTGGTTGTGTGCAAGTGATGGGTCCTTCCTTGGGAAACCATTGCCCTCCTGGATTCCCTCCCACTGCTGGTGGACTGCTCGGCTGTGTCCTGTTTTGCTTTGTACCTGGGTGCATTCTGTGCCGTGGGGCTGGAGACAGGAAGCCACAGCAGGGCTTATTGTGTCCTCCCTTCCTCCAGCCGACCCCAGACTTTGCACCCTCTCCTCACCCTTCCCCCTCCCCTCCTAACCCAGCCTGGCGCAGCTGGGGTCCTTAGCTTTTGAGGAGTGGGACAGAAGATTCAGGAAGACAAAGAAACCAACTGTCCCAGCTCAATTCTCCTGCAGATCTTAGTAACTCATCCCCCAGAGGAAATGGGGTGCTGCTGCTTAGGAAGCACTCCATGGGTAACCCCAGCCAGAGGCAATGCACCAGAGGGCACTCCTTGTCCCGAGAGAGCGACAGGATTCAGGCAGCTCAGGCTGGGGTGGGACAGAAGGCCAGCCCAGGCAGGGCTTCCAGAAGAAAGGGTGACCCCTTTCCCCCCAGAGTTGAAGGACCATGTGGAGGAGGGGGCCACATAGATTGTCTTGAACCTGGTCCGTGGCTGGCATGGCTTAGGCAGACGTGGTGAAGGAACCCTGTTGCTGCTGCTGCTGCTGCTCCCGCTGCCACCCAAGGGCAGGAAGGCGACCGAGTTGGCCTCTCATGTCAGACTCCGTGGTCTGATTCAGAAGTGTTGGCTGCTTGCTTCTTCTTTAGTTGGGGCTCTGAACCAAGGCCATTGGTGTCACATTCGGGATGAACTTTGGCCCCTTCCCCGCTTGGGTCATTAATGGGCTCTCCTCGGTCCTCCTCCCCAGGAGACTACACCGACTTCTACTCCTCCCGGCAGCATGCCACCAACATTGGAACCATGTTCAGGGGCAAAGAGAACGCGCTGATGCCCAACTGGTATGTCCCAAAGCCAGGGTGTGGGTGAGCCCCAGGTCTTCGGTCCCTCTGCAGTATGCGCCTGTCATGGTTATGTGTGGATGTGGGAAGCTGGCGAGTATGGGTTTCCAGGGCCGCCAAGGAGGAAACCAGCAGTTGCGGACAGTGGTGGGGATGTCACCGAAGTGGTCGCCTGAGCTTCCGGCCCCTGGTGCGGCTGGGACCTGCTGCAGCACTTGGGTGCAGGTCTCCTAAGCCTGTTCTGCAAAAAAGCATAGGTTAGCTTCAGAGTCCTGGGTCGCTGTGGCCCTTCTGAGTTCTTCCCCGTAAGCTGTCACTGCTCTAGTGTGACATGCGATTCCCAGCATTCGCCACACCCAGAGCCCTCTGAAGCATGGGAAGCATCAAGGGTGCCCACCCCGAGGCGCCCCTCAGAGTGCGTGCACTCGCTTGGTCTCTTGGGCATTCCATGAGGTGGCTCAGGTTAGGGCTGCAAGCCGGAGAACAGCCTCAGAGAAAGGTGGCCCCGCCACGGACAGTGGGGGCTCCCCGCGTGGGGGCCCGGCCCCTCGCCCTGTGCTGTCCTTGGACGTGATGCCGCTCAGCACTGAAGAAGACCTGGACAGAGGAGCTGGTGTGGGGCTGCTGGGCCACGGGAGAGAAGGCGGGGTGCAGGCAGGTTGCCGCCTGGAGGTTTAGACTCAAACCTCAGCGTCAGGTTTAATTGAGTGCTGGCGCTTCGCAGTGAGTGAGTGTAGGGCTGCAGCGTGGGTACTCAGGCTCTACACGGTTTGCGTCGCTGCTTGAATCACACCCACAGCTCACCAGAATAACAAGGAGTGGCCTCATGTTTAGGAACCTCGCCTTAATCCCTTTGCCTGTTAGGCGGCATCCATTAGCCCCAGGGCGCTCAGCTTAACACGCACACACAGGGGCCCTGCCCACGTGACATATTTGTGGGTCACGTGTCTTTGCGGGCAGGTGAGTGTAGCGTGGTAGCTCTGCGCTGCCTGAAAAGCGAGGGAACGGCTCCCACTGCGGGCCGTCACAGCAGGGCGGCAGCACACACTCACACTGGACTACAGCGTAGTCCAGTAAAGGAAACACAGGGAGAGAGAGGAGCCCGACACACCCCGGGTTGGACCGTACTCGGAGGTGCCGCCCGAGCTGGCCCACAGTGACAGGCACGCGCGCACATAGTTTATTTCTTCTAATTAATTTTTTTCAGCTCACAGAATGCAACCCTGCTGAGCTGCTTCCCTGTCACCAGCATCTCTCTGTGTGAGAAAACTCAATTATACCTCAGTTGCTTACAAAATAAATTTTGGGGTAGGACCTAGAAGACAATGGGTTAGCTGACATTTGACAGATTAAAAGCAACATAAATGAGTGGATGTGCGCGGCTCGGGGATCACCCCTTCTCTGGGAGCCCTGCATGCCCTGCCAGCTCAGTGCCACTGTCACTGCTCTGAGCAGCTTGCAGAGAGTGCCAGGCCGAGGAATCACCCTCTGCTGCCCAGCACTGCAGATGTAGGAGGGCGCCCCGCCCAGAGTCTGAATCTAAACACTCCAAATTCTGATATGTTCGAAGCTACAGGCCTGACATCACAGTGACACTTTCTGGTGGTTCAAGGTACACGAACTGTATTTGTTGCGGTTATTAAAAATATTCTAAGCCAGACGTGGTGGCGCACGCCTATAATCCCAGCACTTGGGATCATTTCGAGTTCGAGACCTGCCTGGGCTACAAAAGTGAGTTCAAGGCCAGCCTGAACTGCATATCAAGATCTTATCTCAAAATAAAAAAAAAGAAAAAGACAAAAAAAATGTCCTATACCATTATCTTCAGGCACATGTGGGGCACAGGAAGCAGAGCATTTGGTTTTTATATGTGGTTCCTGTTTGCAAGCCATCTTGCTATGTGCATGCTTGTAGCCCAGTACCTGAACAAACCGGAGCTGGAAGCAGTCCCGCCCCAGGCATCCTGGAAGAGCAGTTGGCTTGGGTGCTGTCTTTCTACTTTGCGTCCCTTGGGGTGCAGAAGCTTTGCGCTTTTACGGAGTGAATTGCATGTGCATTGTCTTCGTGGCATTTATGTAGTGTCTTGTTTGGGAAGGCTTTTTCTACCCCAGGAATTCATAAATAGTATTTGGGCTTTTCCTCATGCCGGCAGTGCCTCTTCTTTGTACATGCGGATTTTTAATCTCTTGTGGGTGAGGTAAGGTGTGGGTCTGTCTTAGTCACCTCAGGCTGCCACTAAAGGCCCATGCAGGACAGGGTGGCTATGGCAGCACACACCTCCCCTGTGTCCAGAGTCCAGAATCACAGCCTGGGCAGCGCCGGGTTCCTCTGAAGGCTCGAGAGACCGTCCACCTGGGCTGCCTCTCTTCTCCTGCCGTGTCCCCTTCTGTCTGCTGTAAGGATTGTAGGGCCCACCCAGATCTCATCAGAGACCTCTAAAGCAGTTACACCTGCTAAGGCCCATCCCACACTTTCCACACTTTCAGGGGCTTGGATGTGGCTATGCCTCTGGGGAGCCACCCTTTCAGCAAAGGGCCTGACATCCCCCGCTCTCCCAGGCTGCGGCCTCTTTCTCTCCCATGGGCCCTGTTCTCTGTGGCCTGCGGGCCTCAGGGTGCTCTGTAGACTATGTGGTCGAAGAGTTGGTGTGCAGTGTGCAGTGTTTGGGGGGTTCCTCCCTGTCCCCCTGCTGCCAGGATCTGTTCCAGGCCCCTTGTGCTGGGTGGGCGTGGGGGACCCAGGGAAGCAGCAGAGCTCTGTGGTCACCGCAACCTGCGCTTGGATTTCGGGGCACCTTCCCTCACCGGTGACCTCAGAGCCCGCATGCTTCTGAGTTTTGGCTGCAGTTTCCTGTCCTGGCTGCCTGGATGCCTTGCAGCTACCTTGCTTCCCCAGGTTGAGCCTACCCGTGGGCTACCACGGCCGCGCCTCCTCTGTTGTGGTGTCCGGCACCCCGATCCGCAGGCCCATGGGACAGATGAGGCCTGATAACTGTGAGTGACCAGAGCCCCAGCTGGGCACGCCCACCCCCGCTTCACCCTACATGAAGCCATGCTCACGACAGCCCCTTTCTCCGGTCTTGTTCCAGCCAAGCCTCCCGTGTATGGGCCATGCAAGCTGCTGGACGTGGAGCTGGAGATGGTGAGCCGGCCATGGCGCTGACCAGGCCTCCTGCCCCCAGTAAAGCCTGTCCCTCCGGGCCACCAGAGTGCAGTCCTGCATTGTCTGAGGATGCACCTGTTGATCTGTGTTCCCAGAAGTCGTTTTCACAGTGCCTTCATGGCCCTCAGTGGTCAGACAGTGACAGCAGCCACATCCCGTGATGTGCTCAGCCCGGCCAAGGCGAGCAAAGCCACGCACTGTCCACCTTCTCCACCCGTGGTCTGCACACACGTGATGTCACATGTTGCATGCCATGCTTTTTGCATGATTTTGCTGTTTCTTGTGGCCCTGAGCACAGGCCTGGTGTGCCCTAGGTCCCCAGCTCAGGGAGGCAGATCCGTGCCTTTCAGAGAAGCCTTGCCAGCCAGGAGTTCTGGGGCTGGTAGCAAGGGGTCTTTAGACAGATTTGTAATGGCAGCTGAGGCAGGAGCGGTTGCAGCTCCAGGTCAGCCTGGGGAACTCAGTGAAAGCTTCCCGTGCTGCATCCCCACTGCCGGAGCACCCGAAGCGAGTAAGCGAGGTTAGATGTCGTTAGCCGAGGTGACCAGAGGCTGTGGGAGCTCTGTGGGGTGTGTCCTAGGCGGTGGGCCCCACCTGCCAGTTCAGTGTTCCAGGGGTTACTGCCTTGAGGATCTCAGCAGCTGTGCCCTGGCCCTCGTGACCAGAGCTGAGGTCTTTTTGGGGCTGTACTTTTTTTTTTTTTTTTTTTGGTATTTTAGGGAAGGGTCTATAGGGTGTTCAGGGTCTCACTACTAGATGGGACTCTTAGTGATCTGCCTGTTTACAGCCTCCTAAGAGCTGGGATTATAGGTGCGCGCCACCATGCCCAGTCTCAATGGCCATTTCAGCACACCCTGGGGGGCAGGGGTGCTACAGTGGAGCTGTACCTTTTTTTTTTTTTTTGTCTTTTTGAGACAGGGTCTTGCTATGCAGTTCAGGCTGGCCTTGAGCTCACTTTTGTAGCCCAAGCTGGTCTTGAATTCGCACTATCTTCCTGCCTCAGCCTCCTGCGCGAAGGGGCTGTACCTTTTTAAAAAAAGAAAGAAAGAAGAGAGACAGAGAGAGAGAAGGAAAGAGAAAGAAAGAAAGAAAGAAAGAGGAAAGGAAGGAAGGAAGGAAGGAAGGAAGGAAGGAAGAAAGAAAGAAAGAAAGAAAGAAAGAAAGAAAGAAAGAAAGAAAACTTTGTATTTAGGGCAGTTGTAGAAATAGCTGAAAGCTGAGTCCCCTTCCTGTGGCCCCGCGTCCCAGGTCCTGTGAGCAGCCAGGACACTGCCTGGGCCCCGGCTCCATGAGAATCGAGGAGGTGCTGTGCCGCTGAGCTGTCTCCACAGCCCCATGGCTGCGCTTGTAAAGAGGGGAGAGCAGCCCAACTTGGGTCTGCAGGACTTGGGCCATCTCACATGCTGGTGCAGGGGAGGGGCCAAGGGCCACCGAGACAGTGGCAGTGGGGGACCTAGGCTGGGCTGCAGGGGTTCAGTGCTGCCACCTGCTGGGGACTTCTTTGGACCTTGGCCAGAGGAGGGAAATGAGTGGGCACTACCTCCAGTCACTGCCGCAGGTCCCCCAGACTGCAGGCTCTCTCCGCGGGAGTCACCCGGGCAGGGCCCCCCTGCTGGGTGGGGAAGGCGAGGCAGAGGGGCCATGTTGGCGCTGGCCTGACAGTGTGGGAATGCTGAACCAGTCCTCTGGGGCCTTTTTGCGTCTGGTAGCAATTTGCAGTTTAATTAAACGGTGGCTGTGCTCCGATTTTGTGTGCTGTGGAGTGGCCCTTCCCAGCCGCCTCCCTTGCAGATCTGGTTGTCCTGGTGGTCCACAGACCATCTCAGTGCCATCTGTCTTCAGCAGGCACAAGGTGGCAGGCCGCGGTGCCCTGGCCTGGCCCCGAAACCTTGACAGTTGCTGTCTGAACATCTTGCAGATGCATGCGTGTGTGTGTGTGTGTGTGTGTGTGTGTGTGTGTGTGTGTATGTGTGTATGTGCGCGTGTCTGTGTGTCTGTCTGTAAGTCACGGTCCCCAGCTCTGATCCTCTCTGCCCCAGGCTTTCTTTGTCGGCCCTGGGAACCAGCTGGGAGAGCCCATCCCCATTTCCAAGGCCCACGAACACATCTTTGGAATGGTCCTCATGAACGACTGGAGCGGTAAGCATGGAGTCTCGAACCCTGGCTCTGCGCCCTGGGGACAGCGTCTACCCTGCTGTGAGCTCCCCCATCCCCACTCCCTCTGGGTTAAAAGGGAACCTGGCTCGCCAGGGCTTACTGATCCCTGCGAGCTGCTTGCAGTGTTCAGACCCTGGCCAGGCACTGAGGTCCCCCACACTGAGCTAAGACTTGATGGTTCACACCTCTGCCTTGGGAGGGAGGGCTGTGTCCTCATGCCCCTCATGGCCATCCTCGGCACCACTGCCCCTGCCCGGGGCCAGGGCTGAGCCCACCTGGCCTCTCCCCAGCCCGTGACATTCAGCAGTGGGAGTACGTGCCCCTGGGGCCTTTCCTCGGGAAGAGCTTCGCCACCACCATCTCGCCGTGGGTGGTGCCCATGGACGCCCTCGCGCCCTTCGCCATGCCCAACCCCACGCAGGTAAGCACGCCTGCTGCCCCTGCTGCTGTATGGGCCTGGGTCCTGGTCACGGTGACCTCGGGCAGCCCTGGTGGAGGCGTCTCCTCTGTGGTCACCCTGGGGTCCCGTGCAGAGGCCTGGGCCGCGTGCAGCCTTTAGGGTGCAGCAGGCGGGAGAGGCCCCGCCTGAGCCCCACTGTTCAGGCTGCTGCAGGCCACATCCCCACAACCGCAGGGCAGTGAGCACCTAGCCCAGCTCCAGGACGAGGAGGAGCTTCCTGCTGCCTCCTCCTGCTGTCCTGGCCCTCCCGCGCTGTGACTCTGGTGCTGGGACCTCACCCCCCTCTGCCCTGGCCCACGCTGCCAGACCTTTCAGTGTGCTCAGTGGCACAGGCAGCCCGCAGGCAGTGTCTCCTGAGGCTCCTGCCCACTCTTCCCCAAGTCCCAGTCCCAGCAGGCCGGCCGCACTCTGAGCTGTGGGGGCTGCCCCTCCCTGACACCATCTTGGCCTGCCAAGGACTCCCTGGTGGTGGACACTGGTCTCCCCACGGACCCTCCCGCTTCACGGCCCCTCTGTTTACTCTGAGAAACCCGTATAGCTGTTCAGACCACCAAGCTCAATCTGTGTTCTCTACTGACTCAGGGTACACTGGGGAAAGCTCTGCTTTGGCCTGCAATGCAGTTTCTGGCCACTCCCTCCCGGTGGCCCCATACCAGCAGGGGCTGTGAGCGGCTCCTCCTGGGGCTGCACCTCACCCCTCCCTTGCCCAGGCTGTGCTCCCAGTCCCGGCCTCCTGGGTCCCCCCACCCCCTTCCACTGGCTTCTGGGACACCTCTGTGTGACCTTTGGCCTGGCCCTCAGGACCCTCCCCTGCAGTAGCCAGCTACCTGGGCCACTGTCCCAGGACGTGGTGCTGCCAGGGGTCCCCAGCAAGCTGCTTTGCTGTGCTCTCATCCCAGGACCCCAGGCCCCTGCCGTATCTCTGCCATGACCAGCCTTACACATTTGACATCAACCTGTCTGTTGCCCTGAAAGGTAGGCAGCGGCAGGCACGTGCTGCTTATGGGCTGTGCCTGTGGGCTTCTGAGCTCTGGGGAGCAGCCCTGCGGATGGATGTGTGACTCTCCAAGGGGCTTCCTGTGCTGAGGGGGCCTCTCCAGGCCCAGATGCCCCTGCCCATCCCCCCGGCCCCCCATCCAGAGTTTGCTGGTCAGTGCTCATCTTCCCTCCAAGCCAACCTGGGCAGACAGCGAATCTCGTCAGGTGCCTGACAGCCTGGGCTGCCCCCAGGGTTCTGGCTCAGCCCTCAGGGCCACACACAGCTCCTGAGCCAGACTGCACCAGCCCTGGAAGCTGGGGACAGCTCGGCAGGCCCAGTGACAGGGACAGCCCTGCAGGCTATCTGGGCAGTGGCCTAGTAATGGCCTCAGCCTCCCGTAGGGTAAGGACTCCAGCTCCAGTATGTGCACCTGCTGCTTCGTGAACTGGGGTCATAGGAATGAGCAGAAGCTGAGGCGACAAGCATGCCCCGCTCAGGAGCGGGGTCTTCAGTGTGACCTCTCTCACCTGCAGGAGAAGGGATGAGCCAGCCGGCCACCATCTGCAGGTCCAACTTCAAGGTGAGCACGGACTCTGCTGTGGGCTACGTCTCAGAAGCAGAGGAGCTGAGTCCAGACTGGAGCAGGAGCATGGAGGGGAGGTCCTGGGCAGCCCTGCAGGGGCCACATGGCCCTCCTGGGGACCCGAGAGGCAGCTGGGGAGATGGGCGGGGCAGGGACAGGAGCGGGCGGGCCCACACACTGTGTCCCCCGTGCCCTGCCCAGCACATGTACTGGACCATGCTGCAGCAGCTCGCCCACCACTCCGTCAATGGCTGCAACCTCCGGCCAGGCGACCTCCTGGCTTCTGGGACCATCAGTGGGCCCGTGAGTGCAGGTCGTGGGGGAGCGTGGTCGCTGTGGAGAGCCTGGGCCCCGCCTCCACGGAGGCCTAGGAGCGGCCCTGGCTGGGTCCTGGCCGCACCATGTGGGGGTACTCGGGGCTCCCTGGATGTCAGGCCCTGGTGGAGGGAGGCAGGGGCAGAGTCCCAGCTCTGGGCACCCGTCCCCACCCTTTCCCAGGCCTCCCTGAGCACCATCCACCTGGGCAGACCCTCCCTTGGCGTCACACAAGTGACCACATTCCTTCTGTGTCACAAAGGAGCCGGAAAGCTTTGGCTGCCTGCTGGAGCTGTCCTGGAAGGGGACAAAGCCTGTAGAGCTGGGACAAGGACAAACCAGGACGTTTCTGCTGGACGGAGATGAGGTGGTCATCACAGGTATGGGCACCACAGCTTGTCCTGTCCACGCCCGTGGCCACCCTGGTGATCTCCACCCGGTGTCTCGTAGCTGGGTCCCCAGGGACAGCTTTTGAGGTCCCCAGAGGGAGTGACCAGCAGTCTGCTCCTGCTGCTCTTCGGGCAGCGCTATGCCCGTGCCTGGGTCTGGACCCAACCTGGGAGAGGGTGCCCTGGACCTCAGAACCTGTAGCCCTCCTCATGTCACTGCGGGCTGGAAGCCAACCGCGGCTGAGGGGAATGGTGCTCGTGAGAATTCTGCGAGCCAGGAGCCCTCCGGTGGGGGGGCAGCCCTGGCTGGGTCCATCCGGGGCTGGTGACCCCGCCTGCCTGCTGGGGCTGGGGGTGCGCCCTGCGGGTCCCGCAGCCAGGAGAGGAGGGAACCAGCTCCCCTCTGCTGACCTGCAGCTGTTCTGCCTGCCATGGGGTCGTGTCTGAGCTTTCGACACTGCAGCGTCCTGGTCGAGGCCCTCACGGTCACAGCCGTGTCGTCCTGACTGGCTTCCGCCCTGGGCCCTGCTGTCCCCAGCGCCTTGGGCTTTCTCGCTCACATGAGGACCCCAGGTCACAGGCCCAGGAGGTGGAGCAGTCCGGCTGCCTGGCTTCAGGCTGCCAGACAGATGGACAGATGTTGGACCCGAAGCCGACTTCTGGGGCCCGACTGAGGGGGCGCTCGTGGGCCCCGCATGCCTTTGCCAGAGGGTCCCCTGTCGCAGGAGGCTGTCCTGTGGCGGCGTGGCTGACCCTGTTCTCCTCTGTTCCAGGACACTGCCAGGGAGATGGCTACCGCGTGGGCTTCGGTCCCTGCGCCGGGAAGGTGCTGCCAGCCTGAGGGCCAGCCTCCGGGCCTGTGGGGTCGGGCCTCCTGCTGTGCCCTCGGGGGTGAATAAAGCCACTGCCCTGTGTCCCACGCTCCGAGGCTGCGTGCTGCGGCCCAGCAAGGCTCTGAGCCAGCTAGTTCTGAGCCAGCGCTGGTTCCTCAGCCGCGGCCTGAATGCGCGCTTGCGTGCGGGCGAGTGCGTGCTTGCGTGTGCGCATACCTATTGTAACAGATTAGCTCCGGTGATTCCAGGGCCCAGCAGGTCCTGTGTCCCCAGGGAGCCCGCCAGCCCTGAGACCCCACAGGGGTGCACATAAGCTGGGCAGGCTGCAGGCAGTATCCCATCTTCCCCAAGAAGTCTCCCTTGAGGCTCCCTGATTAGACCGGGCCCATCCACTTCCCCAAACACAGCCGATCGGTTCAGGTGCCACATCCACTTTTGGTGACGTCCTCTTCCACAGATGCCTCTACCCCATGCCCGACCTCATCTAGGTACCTTGGCCTGGGCATCGCCTTGCTGTACCCTCCGGTCAGGCATAGGCCAAGGAGCCCAGTGAGAGGGTGAGGGCACAGGAGCCCCCTCTTTGTGGGGTGCAACGAGGGAGAGCTGGGCAGTGAGAGGGGCTGTGGTGGAGACCAACAGGTTGGACGAGTCCCAGGGCAGAGGGGCCAGCCAGTGCAAGCCCGGGGAGCACACTCTTGTCTTCTCTTGGCCAGCAGCAGTCTGGGCCTGGTTGTAAATCAACTCTGTGGTCCAGAGGGGGTATTTCCTGGACTCTGCTGTCCTCAGCGTGGGTTCTTTAGCCTCAGGGTCACCTCCTGGTAAAAGATGGCTGCTTGAACCCCAGCCAGTACATCCACATTCCAGGCCAGCAGAAAGGGAACAAAGAAGTGATCTGAATTTAAAATTCTAGGCTGGGTCCAGCAGTTGCTGGAGTGACACTGCATGCTCTTTGGGAACACTGTGCTAGAGAGTCCTTGCTGCTGCACCCAGCCATTCCACGGGAGGGAGCCCACGCATCTTCCTCGGGAGATGCCCTAGTGCATGCCCATCCCTGTCATGGTGCGGGACACCCAGCCTCCAAGCTCCGCCTTCCCCGTGGGGGGGCAGCGTCCCCTCTGCTGCTGGGTTTGCAGCCTGCCAGGGCACATGGCTCTGTCTCCAGGGGTGAGCGGCAGGGATGGGCAGCACTTGGTGGCAGGTTAGTGGCCCTCCTTGGTCCCGTGGCGGGGAGGACATGCCCCTGTCCACCACGTGGTGCCCTTGCAGCGCCAGGCCCTGGTGTGGTGTCAGAGCAAAGGCCACATGCTGTGTCACAGCTCTTCTGGCTGGAGATGTGGCACTGCAGAGCCTGAGGTGGAGGAAGCCCTACTTGAGGGTCACCTGTTGCCCGTGAGAGGCTGGTAGGGGGCAAGGGGCCAGATGTGTCCTTCACACTGGCCCAAGGCCCGGCCGGCTCATTCCTACTCTGCATGAGGACCAGATTTCCACGCAGGAATGTTGGAATCACAGACCAGGCCCCCCTACTCAGCCACCCTGCAGGTGTCCCCGGTCTGGATCACATTTCTCAGTCCTCAGGGGCTACTTCAGGGCCTGCGAAGGCTGTTCCTATTCTGACCTGCAGGGGGCACTGTTGACCTAATGGCATTTATTTTAGTTTCTTTTTTTTTTTTTTTAATTTTTTTTTTTTTATTTATTTGTTTGCTTGTTGTGTTTGTTTGTTTCTTTATTTATTTATTCTGTGGCTGGCTCAGCCTGCCCTGGTGGTGGGGCTGGCGCAGCATGTGGTGCCAGGGATCGAACCGCAGTCCCTGCAGCTGCCTGAGCTTTCCTAAGCAGGCGCTTTAGACCACTGAACCATCTCGCCGGCCCTTTAGTTTCTTTTTTAATGTCATATTTAGGGGGTACCATGTGCTGTGCCTCCTATTGCTCAAATTGTACTATATTTAAATCTGGGGAAACTGCTGTCTCAAGCACCCACTCTTCTTAGAGGTAAAAACATTCAGAACCCTCTCCTGGTTCTAGGTCAGCAGTGCACGGCTGCAGTGGAGCCCCGGCACCCGGAGCCGCCGTCTCCCATCTACTAAGATCGCCTCTGGGCCACTCCCCCACTTCCCCCGCTGCCACCACTGCTCCACGCTCCGTGTTGATGGCGTAGCTGCTTCGGGTGCCACATGTACATCAGCTTGCGTGGCCCTTGCCTTTCTGTCTGCCTGATTCCGCGTGGCCTGGCCCCCGCAGTCCCTCCACCTGTCAGCAGGCAGCCAGGGGACCATCTCTGGGGGTGCAGATGTCTCCCCTAATGCTGAGGCCATTTCCTTTGGACTCACGCGCAGGCCGGGGTTGGGCTGTACTTGGGGTTCTCGCAAGACCCCCATAGTGCTCTCCACAGTGGCTGCACTGATTGGCATTTCTGCCAGCAGCCACAAGGCCCTGTCCCTGCACCTCTGGGGGAGGCCACACAGGTGCCTCCTCTCCTTGCCTGGCTGTCACACTCCACTCAGGACGTTGGTTCTCATCCTCAAAACGACAGGAACAAGAAGAAATGTTTCCTATTAGATCAGAAGCTGAGGGGGCCCTGGGCCGCCTGGGGTCCTTCCGTTGGCTACTGGGGGGGGGGGAACTCATCTGCTCAGGGGGACTTATCAGTGCTCGGGGTGGCGGGGCTGTTGCTATGCCATGGTGGAGCAAGAATGAAGCCTGGGCCAGGGAGGGGGGGCTGCTGGGGTCCCTGGTACCCCAATGACCCGTGTTCCCTTCTCCAAGTCCGGAGTGGGAGCACAGTGTGGATTCTTCTGCAGCTCCCTGAGTGGCTGAGCTGTCCCTGGAGCACAGCATGGGCTCCGCTGCCCAGACACGTGACTCTCCGGGGTCTCACGTGCTTCCACGGAGGCCTGCGAGGCCACTTCGTGGCCTTTGAGAGTAGGGAGACTACGGCTGCTCCATACAGAGCATCAAGAACTCAGATCCCCTGTGAGGGGAGGCTGGGGTCCTGCCACCCACTGCCCGGCCTGCCCTTTAGCATCTGCTGGTCTGGGTGCTGTGGGTGCAGGTTGGTCCAAGCAGAGGGCACAGCTAGCCTGGTGGCCCCTGTCACCTCATGGCCACCCTGTGACTTGAGTTTCAGGGAATGGGACTAACAGCATTGCCCAGATGGCATGGTGGCTGAGGAACATCACAGGTCCCTGACCTTGGGGGGTGTCTCCACTGCTCCCCCACATATCTGAGCACAGTTGGTAAGTGGTGAGGGGTGGGCTGGCCGAGCCTGCCCTTTAGCACCTGCTGGTTTAGGTGCTGCTCAGCCCAGGCAGGGGGCTGGGGTGCCTCCCCCACTTCCTCCCCATGGGCCAGCAGGAAGGGGCCATGACCTCTGCCAGGGGCTCCCTCTGGCCCCAGCTGCCCCTTGGTGACAGCTTCTACTGTGACTGCCCTCTGGGGAGCAACCTCACCTGCCGCTGCTGCCTTTAACCTTGGTCATCCTCTGTGATGTGTTCCCATGAAATGCTCTTCAACCCAGTGCTTCCCCCCAGGACAGGCGCCAGGGCCAGCCCTGTAGGGAGGAGTCTTAGCTGGTGACTGTCGGGGAACAGGGTGTAGGCCAGGAGCTGGGGGACAATCAGCTGGCCACCCTGGGCTGCGGCCAGGCCAAGTAGCTGCCATGGGAGTCGCACCAGGGACTCGGTGTGGGCTCTCCATGACAGCCCCGAGGGGCAGATAGCTGTTGTCACGGGTAGGATGGGCCCTCGACGGCAGGACCAAGGAGTGCTGTCACCCCATGGACGTGGTGGGCTCTGCACTCCTCTGAACTAGGCATCTGGAAGCAGGGACCAAGGGAACCCACTGTGAGTGTGCCTGAGATCAGAGACCCGGTCCCATAGGCCGGGGGCGGGCAGGATTTTGGGTTCTGTAAAGTCCCAGGGTCACAGAGGGTGGCTCCGCCTGGGGCACCCAGCTCTCACTCCAGGGCTCCACAGAGCAGCACAAGCTGGCTGGAGGTGGCTGGGACCACACATGGCGCGCCCTGCTGGCTTCCCAAGGAAGAGCCGGGTATGTCTGAGGTCGGTTCCGAGAGCAGCTGCCGGGCTGGGCTTCAGGCCCGCCCACCCCCCAGTGTCACGGCCACTGCCTCTGCTGCTGCCCTTCGTGTGCACACAGTGAGGGGGACACCCGGGAGCTGGGGACAGCGCTTTGGAAACCCATGGGGGGGAGCTCAGGACACTGGCAGGAGTGCAGGCGATGGAGAGAAGACTGAGGGAGGCCCCCATTTCTCCAGATGGTGCGTAGGCCAGGCCTTGGAAAGATGCGCGTGAGGGTGGGCTCTGACACCGGGTGTGTCCCTGGGGGGCAGGTGCCGGAGGCTGCTCTGAGTACTCTCTGACCACAGGGAGCAGGGTCCCCGGGGACCGGGAGGCGGAGCCCTGCTGGTGATGCCGTCATCTCATCCCTCAGCCGGCTGCCCCATGAGGCAGATGCTCCTGCCTGCGTCACAGGAAGCTAACAGGCTACTGGGGTTACACAAGAAGGCGGAGCCGGGGCGCTGGAGCAGCTTCTGGTGCCGGCCCAGAGCTGCTGCGGGGTCAGGGGTGGAGGAGACTCAATCCCGCCCTACCCGGACAGTGAGACCACTCCTGCTCCTGCACTTCCAGCCGTGTGAGGAAAATGCCCCCTACCCCAAAACAGAACCACAAAGAGGCTCTCCCTGCCACACTGCAGTGCAGAGGCGAAGGCACCGGAGCTAGGTGGGCTGCGGGGTCCCCTCCTGTGAGTGTCAGGGGCTCAGGAAGCGCAGGCCTCGCCGCCAGCCTTGTACCTCCAGGGTTTCGGGGTGCAGTGATTTTGCATGGGAAGAAGATGGGTATACTTGGGAGGTCCCAGGAGCGCAGTGCCAGAGTGTCTGAGCGCCACGCACACCACGTGAAGTCGGCTAAAAATAGGTGTCGAAAGGCTGGAAGAAATCAACCAAAACTGCAGGATTCTGGGAGGTGGGATTACACGAGCTATTTTCCTCCCATTTATCTGCTGTTCCCAAGCTTCTAAAATGCACATTTCGCCTGTTACAGGAAAACTATAACCCTCTATGTCTTGGTTTTAAAAAATACTGTTTCAGAGAAGCCTGTGTGCCTCTGTTCAGTTTTCAGGGGGCGCCCTGGCCCTGTTCCCCCTGCTCCACTCCCGTCCTTGGGGTGCGGTGTGGCCTGGGGGGAGGGGGGACGGGTTGCGGGATGCAGTGTGCTGTGTCGCATTCTAAGGACAGAATTCTTGGACTCGGCTCCCAGAGGCACACAAGGGTGAGCACAGGGCCACCCGCCAGGGTCCCAGAGGTACGGCCAAGTTTGGAGTCTGAGCCCGCGTGCCAGGCTGCACCCCAGCACCAGGGCACCCTGCATGTGACAGCTGGCTGGGCCAAGGTGAGCCCAGGCCACCGCTGTCTGTAGCATCCTCAGTCGTCCAGGTGCTGCTCCTCCCAGGTGGACGTGGGGATGGCGCTGTAGGGGTCCACGATGACCTTGGCGCAGCGGATGATCATCGCGACCAGGAAGAGGCACAGGAAGACGAAGCAGGCGAGTGTCAGGCCCTTGTCCACATCCACGTAGGCGGGCTCGGGCGTGGGCTCCTCCATCGTGGGGCCGCAGCCGTGGGCTTCTCCTTGGGCTCACACTCTGGCTGGCCGGGTACCATTTTCCACGCCAGCAAGAGCCGCGGGGCCGGGGGCGTCAGCCACTCGTCCGCTCCCTGAGTGACAGCTTCCACTCAGGCCACCATACAGGGAGCAGGGCTCAGGGGGCATGACGGGACCCCAGGAGCTGGGCCGGGTTATCACCGTGAGGAGGAGCCATGTTGCGTGCCTATGAGGGGGAGATCTGAGCTCTGAGCCCGCATGCAGGCAGGCTGAAGGGGACCCTGTCCAGAATGTCACTGCAGGGGTGAGGGGAGACCTGGTGGGGGTCATGCAGACCCACCCCCTCCACCACCCCAGCTCTCACTCATCCTGGGGGTCTCAGTGACTTGGCTTCCCCCGGGAGGGGGCAGTGTAATCTGCGCTGCCTGCCATGGTCCAGCCCAGCCAGGGTCCCTGGGGACATCGGGCATGGGAGTGAGTGCCCACCCATCCACACCCAGTTTACCGTGGCACCTCATCATAGCCAGGCATCCACAGATATGGAAACTGAGTCCTGGAGAAGGGCAGGGTCAACCCAGATCCCGCGCCCTCGGCAAAGTGAGGGCCCCCACCCCAGGCTTGGAGAAAGTCCCTGCGTAGACCTGGGGCCAGCTGGCCCGCCACACTGCACCCACAGACCACACTGTCCTCACACACTCCCAGGGACACTGACCTGCAGCCGGAGTAGTCACCACTTCACAAGGACCTCAGCTTGGGCAGCTGCAGCAGGGAGGGAACGAGGCCCAACATCCCAGGCAGGAGCCGACAGACAGATGGCGTGGCCTTCCCCGGGCGCAGGGCCGGCAGGCCTGCAACACAAGGATTTGTTACCTCTGGGCAGGTGGCAAGGCAGAGCTCCGTCACCTACGCTGTCTTTTCTGTCTTCTTTAAAATATGAAGACACTGTAGCAAGCTACATGCTGGCCACCATCCGCCTCCTGGACTCTGCACCGGCACACTGGCATGATTAATCTACTGGTTTCCTCAGTACCACCATTCTGCTTCCCAGCTACGTGAATTCCACACCCTGGGCCCCACATGCTGGGTATCCAGATGTCCCCCAAAGCCTGGCACGCACAGGCAGGGCTGTTGGGACCACGGGTGTGCAGTGGCACATCAGCCCATCGATTGGCGTAGCACCCGGGGAGCCCCCTGGGTGCGGTGGCACCAGTCAGTGGGCTTGTGCTGCGTGGCTCGGGTCCAGTGCGAAGGGACAGAGCCTGCCTCGCCATGGGCTGTCCTCCTGTGCTGGGCTGCCTTGGAGCCAGCGGGCAATGGGCTCAAACCTCTAAGACTGAACTGGAATAGAACTTCCCTCCCTTCACTGTGGGCCGCAAACATTGGGTCTTAGCAGTGAGGAAGGTCCCTGAGCCACGTGGCAGCGGGGTCACTCGGCACCGGCCCTTGTGTGTCAGCCTCACAGACAGAAGAACAGCTCAACAGGAGAGCGGAGTCCGTTTAGCCATCCGTTTGGGTGGCATCGCCATGCCCAAGGGCAATGCCCTTTAACTCTGCTCGCTGGTGTTCTTAGACGTGACGCCCACCCAAGTGAGCTTCTTGGGCCTGGCAAAGGCTGAGGGGGCTGTAGGCCTGCGTCCTTCAAAGTAGTTATCTGGGTTTTTTATTTTTGCCAGTTTGGGGAAAATATTTTCTGGAGGTTTTCGTTCTTCACATTTTATTGAAACAGTGTCCTGCATACAGACAAGCCGAAAGAATGGTACAGATGGCAAACACACATATATCCGCCCGAGACTGACAGTCTTTCATTTATTCAGACTTACCTGCCTACCACTGTATTTTTCCCCATCATAATGGGCATTGAACCTAGAACCTTTACGTTGAGCTATACCTGAGCCCTTTATTTATTTATTGTTTATATTTTACTCTGAGGTGAGGTCTCACTAAGTTCCTAAATTTCACAGGCTGGGTTTGAACTTCTCATTTTCCTGCCTCAGGCTCCCAGAGTTCTGGGATTACAGGTATGCCCCTTCAAACCTGGCTTGCTTTCCACTTTTTTTTTTTTTTTTTTCTGTGAGCAGAACATGTTTATAGAGGGAAAAGAAAGTTCCTGTCCAAGAGAGAGACAGGCGGGGGTGGGGAGTGAGTTGTCCCTGCTTGACTTTTTTGTTTGCTTGTTGTGTTTGTTTCCTTATTCATTCACCCCGTGGCTGGCTCAGCCTGCCCTGGTGGTGGCGCCGGCGCAGCATGTGGTGCCGGGGATCGAACTGCAGTCCCCGCAGTTGCCCGAGCCCTCCCAGGCAGGCGCCTTAGACCACTGAACCATCTCGCCTGCTTGACTTTTTTGTTTGCTTGTATTTATTTGTTTATTTATTTGTATTTTAGGGAAGGGTCTACAGGGTATCCAGGGTCTCACTACTAGAATGGACTCATAGTGATCCACCTGTTTACAGCCTCCTCAGAGCTGGGATTACAGGCGTGCACCACCATGCCCAGTCTCAGTTGATGGCTTAGTGTACCCTGGGGGCAGGGTCAGCAGGGCAGGCCGGGGGATCAAACCCCAGGCCCCTGTGCCTGCTTGCAGGTGTTTTAGTCCACAGAGCTATTTGGCCAGCCCTGTTGTGTTTTTTACATGTCCTTCTGGCTCATCCCTACTAGCATGAGAGACAGGATTTCTCTCCTCCTTATGGCTGAGTCATTTTCTATCGCGTATACCCCATGTTTCCTTTATTCATTCGTGGACACCCAAATGCATTCTTCTGGGGTTCTGAACGGTGTTCACTGTCAGACTGTTGTAGCAGTGCAAAGCTAGGGACAGGATTAATTAGTGGCAGCAGTGGGACAACTGAACAGACATGGTTACAGAGTCCTGCAAGGCAAGTGGACAGAAACACTTGGGCCTGAAGCTCTTGAAGTGAAAAGAGTAAGCTGAGGGTGATACATGATGTGACCTGTCACGTGTATAAAGTGAAAGGGAGCCACACTCTTGCATGGTCACATGTGTGCTCCAGGCTGGAGGCTGGAGCTATTTTCTCTACACCAAGACCTGCTGCTGCTTTGATTGCTTTACTATTAGAGGAGTTTAAGACCCAGAAAAATACAAAGCTAATATTATAAATGCTGTAAGCCCTGGTGCCATGTACTGTTATGCTGTGGCCCTGCCGGTTCTGTCCTTTCAAGCAGGGGCTCCTCCTCCTGGGACTCCTGCCTTCAGAACCAGCACCTGCCCTGCACAGCTGTGCATTTCTTACTGCGGACACCCTGGGCCTTGGGGGCCTCTCAGGCTGGGCTCTGGTCTTTTCACTTATTTTAATAAATATAGTCTGAAGAACTCTGGCCCTGAAGTGAATTCTACATGTAATTCATGTATTACCCTATTACATACAAAACTCAGTTAAGGAGACCAGATTGTAATAGACTATGTGTTTTCTGCACATTTATTTTAATTTTTTTTTAAATTCACTTACAACTCCATAAGCTGGGGCCCAAAAGCATAAGTAATGTGATTTGGAGGGAAATACACATAGCTAGAACATTCTACTTAAAAGACAAATTATTTTCCTGTATAGTAAATAGTAAGAAAAAATATTGTCCATTGGCTTGGCAAGATAGCTCAGCAGACGAAGCACTTGCTTAGTTAGGCAACCACAGGGGCCCAGGTTTGAGCCCTGGCACCGCACAAGCATGCTGTGCGAGCCCCGCCCTCAGGTGCACTGAGCCGGCGATGGATCCTGGTGTGCATCCATCCTTTGTAGAGGATGGATAAACTACTCATAGCCTTCAAATTCAGACTGATCAATCTTCACCATGATGTCACCACCACGTGACTGAGGCGCACAGGCCCACAGTGCCTGGGCCTCACAAGTTGGCCAAAACAGATTCTCAGGGCTGGAGGGATAGCTTGGCAGTCTAAGCACCTGCTTGGCAAGCTCAGGGACTTGGGTTCGATCCCCGGTACCACATGCCATGCCAGCCCCAAGCCAAGCTGGCTGCTGAAACCGGGTGTGGTGGTGCATGCCTATAATCTCAGTGAAGGGGAGGCTGAGACAGCAGGATCGCTTCCAGTTCAAGCCGTGTATCAAGACCCTATACCAAATAAATAAATGATTTTAAAAAGAGAAACAAAACAGGTTCTCAGAATTAACTAGTGTCAACTGAGGTAACACTGTAGCAGTGAGGTGTGGCAAGGCTGGCTGAGAAGCAAGAAGGACCTGTCAGTCAGAAGTCCCCCGGGCAGCGCCCCCGTCCCCCACCCCCACTGCTGTGCTTTTGCTGCTTCCGGTCCTCCCATCTTGTTCCCCCTGCTTCGCTCTGCAGAGCCAGTTCTTCTCCTACCCCTTCGCCCCTCACTTTCGGGCCAACTCCTGGCACCATTCGGCTCGTCTCACCCGATTCTTTGTTGGAGACAAGGACCTGGAACCCTTTGGCTTGGTGAGCCACTTTATAGGAGCTCCCCGACAGCTCTGTGGCGTGGCCAGCCAAAAGCAGCAATAGCCACGCTGTGGTGGCTGTGGTAGCCAGGCCCGAGGGCCCGGCTCACGGTGGCACAAGCAGGCAGATGCAGGGGCGGTGCCCAGGGATGGGGACGAAAGGGGTGGCCGCTTGGCTGCTTCTCTCCTTGCCCTGTCCTCCCTCTTCATTTGCTGTACTGTGAAGTAAACCTGGTTTCCTTAGCAGTCCGTTTCGTTTGTCACTTTGTTGCTCTTTTTGGAACTTACCCTGGTCTCCCGACCCCAGTTTTATCCACAGCTTTTGTTACTTGGTTCCTGTTGCATTTGCTCGATATCTTTGGGGTTTGGGGGTTTCGGACATGAGCCTGGCTCCACTCTCTCTAGTTCACTGACGGATTTTCCCGGTTTCTGCTTTGGTCAGTGCAACCATCCTGTCCTGTACCAGATGAGGTCACTTGTCAGTGGGCCTGGGTCAGTGACCTCCACCTTCTCTTCTTTCTTTTCTTTCTCTTTATCTCTTTTTTCTGTTGTTGTTGTTGTTTTGGTATTTTAGGACAGGGTCTATGTTATAAGCTAACCTCATGTGCCTAAAACAATCTGACAGCAGAAAATAGCCAGAAAGACTTTGTTGCTCCTTTCCTATAACTTAAAGTCTAAAATGTTAAGGGACCCAGCAGCGGGCCCCCTTCCCCCGCCCCACTTCTGATGTTCCAGGATGCTCCAACCACAGCTGTGCTGCAACCTTGACTGTCTGCACCCGGCTGATTACACATGTAGCTTTGTTTCAGTTTGCTTCAAGGACTCTATGCTCTGTGCCCAAAACACCCTGGCCCAGCCAGGGACACTCGATGACTCCCCATCCCCATTTCTGCCTGCCCAGAACACCACAGCCCAGCTAAGGACACTTGATGACTCACCTTCCCTTCCCCCAGCCCTGTGGTTTCTCCCTTTAAATTATTTGTTTCCCCCCAGCAGGCTGCTTCATTTGCCTGGCCCACAGGAGAGTGTGGCCGCTGAGCTCAACTAATAAAGTGCTCCAATTTTTCTTTTTGCTTTTGGGTCTTTGTTTTCTTGCAACATGCAACAGACTACAGAGGCTTCAAGTCTACCGGGTCTCACTGCATGGATCAGACTCGCAGTGATCCATCTGTGTTCAGCCTCCAAGAGCTGGGATTACAGGCAGATGCCCAGTCTCAGTATGCCCTGGGGGGCAGGGCCAGCATGGCATGCCAGGGATTGAACCCTGGCCACTGTAAATGCCTAAGTAGGTGCCTTAATCTGCTGAGCTATTTGGCCAGCTCTCTTTTTTTCCTTTTTGATTTAATAACTGGTCCTACAAGCTAAGCTTCTGGTTTTAAAACTACATATAATCTTATGGAAAACCAGAAAGAGGAGCTAACCTTTTCCTTTCTGTCTCCAGAGAGAAACTGTGCACTGTTCCTTTAAGAAGTCAGAAGTTGGTCGGAAGACAGGAGGGGAGAGCAGAGGCAAGCAGGGGTGGACAGTGGGCAGCTCACAGGCCGGCTCCTCCTCGAGGGCCTGGCTGCCCACCCAGGGAACGCAGAGAGCCGTCAGTTTCAAACACCCCGGCTCTCATCAACCTGGGACCGAGTTCTCTAGTCCAAGAACCAAACTGCCCAGACTCGGGGCTTCACTATTTCAGCGCAGGTTAACGCCCCAGGCTCGATGCCCGAACCGAGTAACAGCAGACCTGTAAAAACCTAAGCAGAGTGATGGCGTGTGGAAAGCCTGCCGGTGCCTTCCCACATGCCTCACCGGGCTAGCAGCCATCGAGGCCCTGAAACGCAGGCTGGACCACAAAGCGCACAACTTAGTGCTTGGCTCAGAGCAGGCACAGCTCAGGAGCTGCTGAAGGGTGAGGCCCAGCAGGGGCTCCCTGCTCCTCCCTAGAGAGCCAGGGTCCAAAGATGGAGACGAAAGCCTGGGGGGTGGGGTTTCTTCTGCGATTCATGATGCACACCTGTCTGGTCTGCCAGAGCCTCCGCTCTGTGACAGCCTGGCCTCCTCCCGTGGGGGCTGGCACCCAAGTGAGCGCAGGCCTCTCTCCAGGGCCGTGCCGGGGCAAGGGCAGCCCTCTGCACCTGCTCACGCACTGCGGACGCCGACCGCACCACAGGCTGTACCCTTCACGAGTGGAACACGTCGGAGCCTGGCAGTTGAACGCAGAAGCAGCTCGCCTGCTGTTGTCACGCGGTGCGGATTCAGTACCAACTGGAGGTGGCAGAGATGGGTACGGGTGGCACTTTAGACTGTGAGACCACCCGCAGGCGGGCATTTATGTGTGAATGTGAACGGGGACAGAACACGGCTAACATAACTAGGGAAGCAAGTGAAACCCGGGGACCACAGCACCCCAGGGCAGCGCCTGCTCCCGCTCGGCCCTGTGGGTGGAACTTCTCTCTAGCTCCTTCCAGATGTGGACAGCACCGAGGAGACCAACTGCCACGAGGGGCTGGCTACAGCGACTCCTCACTCCACCATATCAAAGTTAACATTTTAAAAGACTAGATGATGCCCCTGAGTATCAGCACATCCCGTTTCAGGATGACAACCCAATGGCTCCTTGGGGTCCTTGTTGCGAAACCTCTTCAGGCCCCTTGGGTTTGACAGAGAGTGTAGTGGGTGAGTTCTTCTTCAAAATAAGAGTGACTTGGAAGAGGTAACGGTCTGAGTTTTGATCAGGGTTATCAAAGGCCTCAGCAGCATACGAGGGAGAGCAGCTTTCCAGCCATCAGCTGGGACGTGAGTGCTCCGAGGGTCCCTGGTGGACCCCAAAGCCATCACCCCTTCCTCTTAGAATCTCTAGAGCGAGGTACTCAGGAGCACCTCCGAAAGTGCCAGTCATACCGTAGCCGCAGCCCTTCTTCACAGCAGCCAGCGAGCTCAAGGTGCCCTTCTGAGGCCAGCACGCCCCAGTCAACTGGACTTTCTCTGAAGTATCCCTCACTCGTGAGAAGAAATGAAAACCATTCTGATAGGCTTAGGGTCCGCAGACACCTGGCGTATTCTTTAGGAACTCTAGAACAGGAAGCATTAGGCTTTCTCCGTTTACGTCTCCTACTTTCCATCTGCAGCCAAGCGTGCAGGCCCAACTGCACGCCCGCTCCGCAGCTTGCTGCTCCATCCCTACCCTGTGCTCGCAAGCTCCTGTCACGGCTAGCCACTGCATAAGTGCGATGCTTCTTTCCTAACTGAACCAACAGTACTTGCACATAATTCCTCTCCCCATTATCTGCAGCAAATCAAACTCCTGAAGTCTTGCACCGGGTGGGGCGCTTCCTCTCTTCCTGGTGTTCACAGCCCTCTTTTCTCCATCTACTTGCATGCTCACACCTCAAAGAATTCATGGATTTACTGTCTGTGTGTCTGCAGGTGCGGGCGACTGGCCCACAGGCATCGTGGATCCTGTTGCCGAAGACTGCGGCTCACCTTTGCAGCATTTGTTAGGAATCAGGAGTTCGTTTGGCAGCCACAGACTGGCCTGAGATAGCACGCAGCTCCGTGCAGCAGGCCGGTGAGCACGCCTGCCTGTCGAAATGCTCTGCTAGCAAAGTGCGGCCACTGGCACCCCAAAGTTCCTCCAGAGACAGGCACCCTTGCAGCCGATGGACTATTTCTCCCGGACAAGGCATTCCGGGACATTCCAGTGCACAAGGGCCTACGTGATTTAAGAGTTGAAGGTCCTGTGTCGTTCGCAAAGCTCAAAGGCTTCTAGCTCCACGACATACACAGTCTTCCTCCTCTTCTATCCACGTCACGTGACAAGCTGTTCATTGACAAAGGGACAAGTTTTAAGCTCCATTGCAAAGGCCCCCTAGAAGAGATGGAAGACTCAAAATGTATTACCACGACCTCTCTTCCCATGATCAGGCTCTGTCCGGTGGAGGTGGAGGTCGCAGAGGTGCCCGGCAGGACGGGACCATAGAAGGGCTGTCAGGCAGCACGGGCACCAGGCGCTCCTCAAGGGAGGGCGGCATGACCACTTGCCCTGACCGCACCTGCAAGATTTATGCCAGGCTCGGATAGTGGGGGCTCGGCCAGGGTGGATGTGCACTGGTTTCTGGGTGTCTTCCGGGGCCTGGTCGCTAAGACTTTGGCCTCCACCCTGGAATCTTGGATGTGGCTGGGGTTTTGGTGGCTGGGTTGGGGAAAACCTGCCTAGAGCTTCTGGGTGTCTCTGGGTGGTGGCCAGGCTGGGGAGCCTGGCCCTGGGCTCCCATGAGGCACTGTGTCCTTGGTAACTCGGCTTAGGGAGGTTTTCCTCGGTTCCTTGCTTTCTGTAGGTGATGGAAGCCTATCTGGGGACACCTGCCCCACGCTGTTCCTGACAGCGGGCCCTGCTGCTCAGTGGTCAGGAGCAGTCGGTCCCCCTCCCCGAGGCTCACAGATGTTCTCCTTGGCTGAGGCTGTGGCCTCGGGGCCTGGGCAACAGCTCAGCATGCTCAGTCTGACCTTCTCTGGCCACGTGTGTTTGGGAAGCAGCAGCTGTGGCCAGATTGTGAAGCTTCTTAACAGGGGTTCTTGGCTCTCCTTGGACCTGTGGCCAAGCAAGTATGAGCACGTCTTGGGGCACATGACTTGAGTCCCCATCTGATAAGAAGAGTCTACGTCCCCTGTTTATCTTCATACTGAATGAATTAGGAGGGGCAGTTGAAATGGCTCAGCGGTCTAAAGCACCTGCTTAGGCTAGCTTAGGCAACTGCAGGGACCGTGGTTCGATCCCCCATCACCATAGCTGCGCCAGCCTAAATCAATCAATCAATCAATCAGGAGATAATTATTTTTATTGTTTTTATCTAAGTCTGTATCTTTTTATTGCCTAAGTATCAGTTTTTACTTTTGCAGTCCTGGGGCTCGAACCCTGCATCTTCACACTCAACTACATCTTCACACTTTTCTCAGCTGCCCAATAAGGGTCTTCCCAAGGCACTAAATGGTCAGGCTGGACTCACTTGTGACCTTCCTGCCTGGGCTCCAAGGAGCAGGGCTCCCCGTCACAGCCAGCTTGTCTGTCTCAGTGCTCTGTTCAGAAGCAGCAAAAGAAAAGCTAGGACAGCCACTGTGACATCAGGCTGGTGAAACTGTCACCTCTTACAGCAGCACGAGTGTGCTGACTCTGCTCAGTGGGCTCGGTGCGCGGGGGTCCTCGGTACAGTGGTGCCTGGGCCTGTGAAACGTGGGGGTGGGGGATTTCTGTTTCCTGAATTGGTTAGATCATCACTTTCATTTAAATAGGGAGTGTTTAGGCAATCTAGAAACTTCTGCTACTTCAGAAGTGCAAGTGTCGGTTTCTATTTATAACTTCTGGGTGGCAGTGAGACAGGAGGTGGGGGAGCAGCACCAGCTGGGGTGCATGCAGGGCCTCTAGAGGGACCAACCGCAAGATCCCGGGAAGGCCAAGTGATGCCCAGGCACGGCTGCCCGACAGGGCCCAGGCCACACGAACCTTGACGGTGACTCCTCCCCGCCCCGTCTCCGGCCCAAGTGCGCTTGGGGACTTGCCTGGCTCCTCTTTTCCTCCTCAGTTCAGGGCAAGTTCGCTCCACGGTGCTGGTTTCTCTCACTTTTCAACTAAACGTTCGGCCCCGCTTTTGGCCTGTCTCGTTCAGTCCCTTGTCTGAGCCAAGAAGAACCTGGAGTGTGTCCGACAGGCGAGCCTGAGGAAGCTACCGCACAACAGCAGGCAGCTGCTCCTAGAGGCCCTCAGTTCTTAGCTACTCATTCTTAGTAAGCGAACTCAACGCCCAAGTGTAGTGGTCAGTACCGTGGCACAGAGTGAGGCAGGGCAGCACGTGCCGATTGCATGGTGACCGCCTCGGTAGACCCTGCAGGCCCACTGGATACTCTGATACTCCTGCTGGCCACTTGTAATCACTTCATGTCCCCACCCCAAAAGCCCATTCACTTTGTGTCCAGGCATTAAATGCCAGTTACTTTATTTTTTTTTATTGATGAGCTCAGGCTGGCCTTGAGCTCACTGTGTAGCCCATGCTAGTCTTGAGATCTCAATGATCCTCCTGCATCAGCCTCCTGAGTGCTGGGATTACAGGCATGTGCCACCACACCCGGCCGTAGCTTGCAGTCTTTAGGCGTGAGCAGGCCGTAGGTCAGCACAGAGGTTTGTGGCTTCTGCAGAGCTGGTTCCGCTGTCATGACCATGTTGGCTTTCGCACGTGGTATGATGCCAGGCGTGGCCGAGTCACAAACTGCTCCCATGCCCATTTGCTGATGGTAATCTGTCTCTGCAGCCGCAGGCTGTCACTTAGACCCAAGTGGGTGCTGCCCGCTGCCCGCGACTGTGTGGGGTGCACTGTTGCTGCCCCCAGCTGGCATCTGCTCGGCCGCAGCCTCTGTGGGAGGACATGGTGCAGGAGGCAGCACAACTCAGAGGACTCAGCTGCTGGCATCCGGCTCAGAGAGGCTGCGTGCTGGCTCGCCTACTGCTGCCCAGTTCTGCCTTGGACTGGACTTTGAAAGCAAACATCTGGCTTCTCCCTCCGTGTCCCACAGCCGTGGGGAGAGGCAGCGTGCAGACTCAGGCGCATCTCCCAGGTTTCTAACTCGCGCCAGGCCCCCGCCCTGCAGAGGGAATGCACAGCAGCCACCACGCGCTGACTCTGGGACGCTGAGCAGTGCCAGCTCCAGCGCAGGTCGGGGTCTGGGGCATCGTGGGGGTCGTGGCGGGCTGGCCTGATGACCATGTCTGGCTGTGGGCCAGGCTCTAGCACTCAGCTGCCAATGCCAGGGGAAGAGCACCAGCATCCGGAGTCCTTCTGGCTTGGGTGCAGGCCAGGAGCACAGACTGGAGACAGAGGCCCTGGCCGCCCTCCAGCTGGAGCGTGCGCATTAACCTTAATTACCAGCAGGCGCGAGTCCCATCTGCTCATTTCGAAGCAAGGACACGACACCCAGGAGGATGCAGAGCTGGACTCCACGGGCATCGCAACGGCACTGTCACTGGTGTGGGCTCAGGGTGAAGGTCTGAGTCAGGGTCCCTGACCTGGCCAGCGAGTGACCCTGCAAACTTGTCAGAGTGGCTGGAGGGTCGGGCTGCCACAGCCCCAACTCCTGGGAAAATGTCCTGGACCAAGTACTTGGGCAGGGTGTTAGGGGAAACCCTGTAGCACGGCAGTCGTGGAGTAAAGGATGCACAGGCTGAGCCACTCGTGCAAGCCCAGGCGCTTCCTGTGGGGTGGGTGTGCTCAGGGGGCAGGAGCTGGGGGGGGG
>PVKN010004685.1:0-32794 GCA_004027915.1 Capromys pilorides
CAATTCTTTTTTTTTTTTTTTTTTTTTACCCATTGCAATACTGGCATATGGTAGATGTTTAAGAATTACTTGAGTGGGTAAGTTAGCAGTGCTAGACTCATCTCAAGAGAGGGGAAAGAACATTAATCAGTTTGTGAACCTTGCAACAAATTAAACATAAAATACAGTTTGGAATGTATGAATCTTCCTTCACATGCCTTTATATGGTGCTGGGATCTGGGTTAGTCTTTTAACACCTGCAGTCAGCACCATAACACATAAATTTGGTGAATTCATTAGAAACTAACCTACTTCATGTCTTGAGTTTCTAGTCAGCCAGCTTCCGGCTGAAGTTAGAGTGGACACTGGCCACCACATAAGCAGGTCAGTGATTCAGATTCGTCTAGTAGGCAAGTAGCACATACTTTTTTTTTTTTTTTTTTGTGGGAGCGGGGATTGAGTTCAGTCCCTTGCACTTGCCAGGCAAGTGCGTATTCTACTGAGCTATTTCCCTGGCCCCCGGAGGTAGCACATTCTTAATGTTATTTGGATTGCATGTAATTTCTTAGGGTTTAGTAATAAGTCCTTGTAATATAGATGTCATCCCAATTTACAGTGGTTCAGTGTAGGAGTTTTTTAAACTTTTCTTTTTGTCTTTGTGAGACAGGGTCTCATTATGCAGTTCAGGCTAGCCTTGAGCTCACTTTTGTAGCCCAGGCTGGTCTTGAGCTCTCATTGATCCTCCCACCTCAGCCTCCCAAGTGCTAGGATTACAGGTGTGTGCCACTACGCCCAGCTAAACTTCTGTTGGGTTTATCAGAACATAATTGTATTATAAATCCTGGAACATCTGTCCTTAGAAACGATCTCTGGTTAATACCAAGAATAATTTTATTCTTTTTAGCTAATAATGAGACCAGTTCACCTTTATCAGATATGTACAAGAAGACTTATAGACTTGACTACTTAAGGGTATGTTTTCTAGTTTGGAATATAAAGCTTCTTTTGTGATGTTACTTTATTTCTTTTTTTTTTTTTTTTTTTTTGTCTTTTTGAGACAGGGTCTCACTATGCATTCAGGCTGGCCCTTGAGCTCACTTTTTGTAGCCTGGCCTGGTCTCAAACTTGCACCGATCCTCCTGCCTCAGCCTCCCAAGAGGGCCGGGGAGATAGCTCAGTAGAATAAGCACTTGCCTGGCAAGCTCAGTCCTGAGTTCAATCCCCAGTACCACAAAACAAAACAAAACAAGGATATCAACTAAGAAAAAGTTGCTGTGGGTAGTAAAGAATTACTAAGAATGAAACTATGATGTTACTTTATTTCAATTCTGTTGTATAATGGTTATATATAAGTTACAGTCTGAAATTAAAATTTATAATGACTTCAAGTACCAATTCTTAACAGTTTTAGATATCAGGAACACCAGAATAATAATCACTGTGATAATTGCCCTTTTTGTTCTATTATTGTTTTGTACTACAAAGAAACACAGGCTGACTTGTGTATCTCTCCTGTCAGCAGTGTGATGGGCACATGCAATAGCAAGAGGTATGCTTTGCCATATATGGTGGTACATGCTTGCCTGGAGAGAGGCAGAAGGATCACAAATTTGAGCTCAACCTGGGAAGCTTACTAGCTTACTAAAAACCCTGGCTGGGGAGATAGCTCAGCAGTCTAAGCACCTGCCTGGCAAGTGCAAGGACCCAGGCTTGATTCCCAGTACTGCATGCTATGCTGGCCGTGTGCTGAGCCAGCCACCGAAACCAGGCATGGTGGTGCATGCCTATAATCCCAGAACTGGGGAGGCTAAGACAAGAACATCACTATGAGTTTGAGCTGTGTAGTGAGACCCTGTACCAAATAAATAGATTTTTTAAAAAATAACCCTGTCTCAAAAAATTTTTAAAAAAATGTTTTTTCAAAAGAAGCTCTAGGTTCAATCCTCAGGATCACCAAAAGTAAAAGAAGTGTTTACTCACTGTTGTGTAGCACCTGTCATCATGTAATTAATGATTCAGCCTTAATGTTTAGATGCCTCATTTGTATCTCCCAGGGACCACTGGACAGATAAGTACAAAATAGTGAAAATTAGAGCACCATAAAATGACTGATACCAACTATACATCTTAAAGAAATAAAAAGTCAAGTTGGTCTAGAATAATATTAGGTAACATAGGCTGGAAGTATGACTCAGTGTACAGTGCATATTTAGCATGTACAAAGGCCCAGACTCAACTCCCAGCACCGATGATGATGGTGATGATGATAATGGCTTAACATTCTACCTTTAAAAAGGAATTATTGGGGGACTCCAGTGATAAAATGACCTGGAATGCATAAAAGACTGTAAATGTTTGAGTAATATCATAGTTGGCTTATATGGGAAGGAATGTGGGTGAATTGGCATAGATAAGAACACAGGTAGGAAGCTGCACAGTGTGGGTTCTTGTAAGGAGATTTGGACAAACATCATGTGTGTTGGAGAATGGGGATACTACAGACAGACTTAGGAAGATCTTAAGACATGTACAAAGATTTATCTTACAGCTATTTCTTTTTTCTTTTTTTCTTTTTTCTTTTTTTGTATTGTGGCCAGCTCAGCTTGCCCTGGGGGTGGCTCTGGCACAGCATGTGGTGCTGAGAATTGAACCATGGTCCCTGTGGTTGCCTAAGATTTCCTAAGCAGGCTCTTTAGATCGCTAAACCGTCTTACCGACCATATTTCATGGTTTGGAAAGTGGAAAAACTTCAAAATTAATGGAGTCAGTGTATTTTATCTTGTATATGTAAAAGTTAATAAGCTAATAGTTCATATAAAAACTCAGTGATACCGTAGCCAGAAAATCCTCCCAAAAGGGAATGCAACTCCTCAGTCTTTTGTATTTTGTTTTTTTAACTCCATAAATCATGGGAAGCTGTGTTGGCAGTGGACTGTAACTCAACAGTAGACAGATTGCTGTTTGCTACTTTCTTTTAAGAAGTGGGTTATAAAACTTAGAATAGTTAATAGATCATGTTAAGTAATTTGAAGGATTATTTTTTTACAATATAGTTTTGCCTCTAAAAAAGAATGGAAGCAAAAGAAAATTTAGAGAATAAGAAGTTGGTGCCAGTCCTGTGCAGTGGCACATGCCTACCATCTCAACCTCAAGGCAAAAGGACCACAAATTCTAGCCCAGCCTGGGCAACTTAACAAGACCCTGTCTCAAAATTTTAAAAAAGGGGTGAGGATGTAGCTCAGTTCGAGCTATGGTTCCAACCCTAGTACCACACACAAATACCAGTCACCCCTGATTTCCCCTCCTCAGTGAACTTATCATACTGATTCCTTGAGGACCAGGAGACACTGATTTCTGTGGGAGAATTAATGCAGGGACTCCCACATTGGAGTGTGATCCCTCAGAACTATACAAGTGGAGCATTAGAATTATGATGCCTTTTTCATTAAAATACTTATGTATTTTTATTCTTTTTTTACATCATAAAACATCTCCTGGTACACTGACAGTAAACCTTTGGATGTTAGAACACGCTGTTGGACTAGCTCTTCATTCATGGACTTCTAACCATTTAGACAATGCCATAAGACAGTTCACAAACTTGATTCTTTCCACCATTCTGGTCACAAACCAAATTGGATGAGAACCAAATTAAGTTTATGTGCTGGAGAGATAGTTCGGTGGCATAAGCACCTGCTAGGCAAGTGAAAGGTCCTCAGTTTGATCCCTGGTACCAAAATAAATTAATTAAAAAATGTTAACTTCATGGGGAAATTTGAGTTAGTTCAGTTTGCAAACCAAGTACCATAGTACGCAGCAGTTGGTGTAGGTAGGCTGAAGGCTCCCATAGACCAGAAGAGGGCTGCGCTACCATGTCACAAGCATAGGAAGATCTCTGATCAGGGAGTAGTTTGGGTTAGCAGATAGCTATTACTTGAAAGATGGCTAAGAACCTTTTGCTAATGGCTTTCTTTTCATCTTGGTGCATTGTCCCAAAGAGCACTTGTGTTGCACTCCTGATGCTCAAGGCTTTCAATAAGCCTTCTCTGCCCATGGTGTGTGCTAAGGTAACCAGGAAACTAGAGGATCTTTGCAAAATATGAGTGCATTGGGAAATGTAACATCATATGGGCTAAAGTGTGTTCTGTAAGCTTGGATGGGTTTTGGAGGAAGCTCATGATGCCATCCCTAAAGCTTGGATCTTTTTCTTTCAGACAACCAAGGCATTCCTTCCTACAATGTTGGAGATTAATCATGGTCATATTGTGACAGTTGCAAGTTCCTTGGGATTGTTCAGTACTGCTGGAGTTGAGGTTTGTGAGATATGAAGTATTTCCTTCAATCATTTTATCTTGTGATGAATTTTCATACATCACGAGAGCACTGCTGCCTGCACACTCCCCAAGACGCACTGCTGGCACACTGTGTGTTGTTTCCCAGTACCTTAGAACCAGCCGCAGAAATGGAATTTGGCCTCTTCTGCAATAAAGTCACATTTACTAGCTTGACAAAGTAGCAACACGAGACACAGATGGTCTGGTTCTCAGTGTGCCCCATATTATCAGCAGCTTCTCTTGATGGTGGGAGGCACAAGGTCAAAAATGAAACTGGAGGGCCATGATAGTGCCGTGGGAACAGATAAATGAGGCCAAAGGTTCACGTTCTGTTTTGGTCTGCTTGCTGAAAGTGAGCTACCTTGTATTAGCTCATCAGATGAGGTAGCTGTTCCCAGTGTCAAATGTTCTACATTGTAAGTTTTTAGAATATAGCTGCAACAAACCCAGTTCCTCAGCAAGCTCGAATTACAAAGTATGTGTGCATGTATTATTCTATGCTCTTCATCTTGTAAGTGCAAGTAAAATTGAAAATACCACCAGGTGTGGTATGGCTCACACCTGTGATCCCAGAAATCAGGAAGCTGAAGCAGGAAGATTTTTTTTTTTTAATTTTTATTTGAGACAAGGGCTCGCTGTTGTGTAGTCCAGGCTGGCCTCATATTCACTTGCAGTGATTTCCTGCCTCCACCTCCTCAATACTGGGATTATAGGGGTGCACCACAACACCTGGCTACAGAATTTTGTTTTCAAACCATGGGAATATGCAAAAGGACACAGTATAGATAGCTTCTGCATTTAAGGGATTTGTATTTCCATTCTTAAATTTAAATTTGGGTCACAGATAAGGATTGTATATGATCTTATGTATGCATTTACATTAAGTTCGAGTTTATAGAGTATACTTATCATTTTCATTTTAACTTCCCCTTGAAGAGAAAATCAGATCATAGCAAACTTATAGCCTAAGTGAGACCTGCCTTTGTTCTTTCTGCATTAATTTAAACAAACAGGTTTTTCAGACTCCATCACTGAACAAGAGACCATTTGTGAATTTTCTAGACACTTCAAAGTGAACTCTCTGCATTTTTAACTTCAGCCTGTTAGTGTTCATAATCCTTTGCAATAACTTCCTCAGTGTAATGTGATACTTAGTTGATGTGGCAAAAAGTGTTCATGTTTCTGCTGTTGCTTTGAAAATATTTTTTCTGCACTGAACCACATCAGATATTTTTTAAAAATGGTTTTGCTTCTTCACTTCATCACCTGTAGCTTTTTGTAGGTAGACATCTAGCAGTAAGACTAGGGAAACTTCATGGTGGTGGTGGTATTTGTGGATATATTTGGCATTTCTGTTCTCTTTCCTCTAATTAGGATTACTGTGCCAGTAAATTTGGAGTTGTGGGTTTTCATGAATCCCTGAGCCATGAGCTAAAGGCTGCAGAAAAAGACGGAATTAAAACAACTTTGGTATGCCCTTACCTTGTAGACACTGGCATGTTCAGAGGCTGCCGAATCAGGTCAGTGGGAACCTATCCTATTGCTGATAAAAGGGGATACTGGGAGAACATGTGGAATTGGATCTTTGGTCAGTCCTGCACTGTAACTGCCATTTGACAGTTAATCTGTAGCTTTCACTGGGAAAGCCCAAAAGCTTTGTAAAATAGTGTATAATACAAAATCGACAGGCAAGCAGCTGGTGCCATGATGATATTGACTTGGAGAAATTAACTGAGAGTGGGGCTGAGAAGATAGCCCTGTGGCACAAGTGCCTGCCTGGCAAGTGCAAGGTTGTGAGTTTGAACCCTGATCTCGCCAAAAAAGAAAAAAAAAATTAATTGAGAAGCAGCAGACAGGAAACTTTCTCCATATCTTCAAGAGAATAAATGCTCAGAATATTTACAAGTTACGAACTTAACAGTTATTTTATTTCTCTAATATTATGTGAGAAATAAATATCCTAGAAGCAAAGCCCTTAATATTTTCCCTTGGCTTTGCCTATGAAATAATGTCACTGTCACAGAGGAGTAGCATATCTTTTTTATAAAAACTCCTAATATTGTGCTCTGGACTTGGAAACTTCTGTTTTGCAGTAAGTGCATATAGCTAAATTCATTCTGACAGAATGAAAAAAAATTTAGATTTACTAAAGACAAATAAATACACACTAAAAGAAGGAAAATGGAAATATGGATGTCAAGTTGCAGCTGCCTTGAGCTCGGCAGAATAAACACAACCATGCATCATTAAGAGGGCGCTTGTAGAGACTTGCCTGCTTTGTGATCCTTGCTTGGGTGCCTTTGCGGTGTGAGGGAGGATAACCCAACCAGTTCCCAGTTCCTTGGTGATTATGAGCCATCTGAGCACATACTGAGCCAGGCAGGTAGTAAAGTAGGTGGAGATTGAGCTGAGTCATTTAGATTTGAGGCTGACACCAAGTCTGCACTGAGACATGAACTCTTGGTTGGGGAGCAGGGTCAGTGTAGAGCATGTGTTTAGCATGTGCAAAGCCCTGGGTTCAGTCCTCAGCACCAAAGAAAAAAAGTGAACTCTAGTTCTACATCTTGTTGTCTACATGTGTGTGTGTGTGTGTGTGTGTGTATACCTGCATGCCTGTGAGTTTGGTTGATCTTTCCCTCTCAAACATAGGAACCCATTGTCAAGGGTTTCGAGAAGCCATGTGCTATTTAACACATTGGCAGGCACAGGTATTCAAAGCTGTGGTGTGACAATAAGGAGTAAAAGCAACACATTGTATTATAATTTCAATGTGTACTTTAATGGGTTCGCCTGAAGGTGGCATGTCTGTGTGCCCTTTGTTTCAGAGGTCCCCAGAGACTATGCTTTAGCCTTTCCTGATCTGCGTCCTGGGAAGTACACAGCTGTTACAGAACTTGGAAGTCTACCAGTGTTTATACCCCTCATTTTAATTACTCTAATACTAGAAGGGCCACCTCTTACTGGGATTTAATGTTTGCTGTGCCAAACATCTGCCTTTTTGTTGTTGCTGTTGAAAGAAAAATATAGAAAACTTGAATCTGAATATCTTAAAAACCCATATTTCTCTTTTGACAGAAAAGGAGACCAGTGTTGTTGTTGTTTTTTTTTTTTTTTCCCCTCCCTAACTTGTTTCTCAGATTTTACAAATAAAGTATATTCATAGTAGGGCAACTTAGGAGGAAAATAGAGAAGCACCATAAAGAAAATACCCAAAGTATTTGGGTACTTGTGGCTCAGATAACATCAGTTTGTGTTTAGATATGTATTTTCAATCTTCCCTATTATATTCTTAATTTCATTTTGAACATACAAAAATTTCAGGAAAGAAATTGAGCCCTTTTTGCCCCCTCTGAAGCCTGATTACTGTGTGAAGCAGGCCATGAAGGCCATCCTCACAGACCAGCCCATGATCTGCACCCCCCGCCTGATGTACATTGTGACCTTCATGAAGAGGTAACTGAGTTCCCACATTGCTCGGGTCTCCTCCTGCATGCCGAAGACCTTAATTAATGCAAGAATTGTTTATTCTAACTGTGACTTTTCTTTTTAGCATCCTTCCTTTCGAAGCAGTTGTGTGTATGTATCGGTTCCTGGGAGCGGATAAATGCATGTACCCCTTTATTGCTCAAAGAAAACAAGCCACAAACAATAATGAAGCGAAAAATGGAATCTAAGAATCTTTTTTATGGAATATCACTTTTATCAGAAGATGATCAAGATATTTCAGTCCAGTGCGCATCAGCATTACTGACATTCTGGATTCTAACCCCATGTTGACTTTTTTAAAATCAACTTTTTAAAATAAAGTGTAAATTAACTGAGTAGAGTATGTGGGAAATGTGATCAGGAAAAGTGAACGTAGGTTGCTGCCAACAGGGTCCTTTTAGGCAGGACCCTAAAGCCAATCCACTCTTGAGACAAGCACTGTAAGACATCTTTGGGCTATCATTTTTTTAATGAACAGAAAGTCTAGGAATAGTAACTACAGTGTGTTCCATGTATATGATTTTTCTGAATTCCCATATTCTTATTATTAAATTCTAGCTGACTGACATCCTTGCAATTTCAAGGACTGATAGTGCTATATTTTCTCATGTTTTCTAAGTTCCAGTTTTGCAAAGCCTGGGTGGCTTTCTTGTGTTCGTATATTTAGCTCTTTTAAAAAGGAATCCCCATCAGTTTGAGGTAAATGATGTCCCAAGTGTCACAGTAAAGGTGACAAGGTCTATTTCTTAAACTCTATAATGACGAAAGTATTAGCTGAGTTTTAAATTTCTCTGGAAGAGCATTGTTTGGAGACCTAGTCATCAGAAAAGGTCACCCATTTGCTATCTACGAATTTTGCTGCGTATAGAAAGTGCCCTTTCCTCGGGGAGCTGCTGTGTTCTGCGATGTTGGATGAACTGGTATCCAGCATGCACAGCAGCTGTGCAAAGGAGGAGTTTCTAATAATGGGAACTTTGCATGAAAAAGTCCCTATTTTGTGCCAACTGTGATTAGTGAGGGAAAAAAATCTTATTCTATGGAGTATGTATGGAAGGGTGTAAAGATTCCTTTGAGAAGTTTATTCACATTATAGAACAGCAAATGACATTTTTACAGTATTTTTTTGTAAAACAAACTATTTTGTGCCTTGAATTTGGTATATGTGTATTAGTGAAACATTGTAAAAGTGAACTTCTACCTCTGTATCTAAATGTATACCATCCACCTGTAAATTACTATGAACTATTATGTGATTACTTTTTTTTTTTTTAGAATGTCTTGTTTAAATAGTGACCAATGTTAAAAGCTACTAAAATAAGCCAACTTTTACTAATTGGGAAGTTTTATAAAGGACTGATTAAATTTAAAGAATTAACTTACATGCCGCTGACTGTGTGATTATTAGTTATCAGTAAGGTTGTAAGGGAAATCATCATGCTTTTTCCCTCTACATGCCATTCTCTGCTTTAGTTAAAAACAAATGTTGAGTGGGACAATATTTGGGAGCAAACTTAACCATTTAGGGTACCATGCAATCAAATTTCCAGCACTCCCATTATCTAGGTTAGAGACTTTATCAAAGGCTTGCTTGAAATAGCAGAACAGAAAGGATAACATTACCTGTGTTAGTCTGATTGCACTACAGATCAAGTCTGCACTGTATTTACAAGCACATTCAAGGAAAGTCCCATTGTATTGCTAATGTCTCTGGCTCAGATCTTAAGAGCTCCTCATATTAAATTTGCCTTTATAAGTGATAACCAAATCTTAAGGGCAATAGAGGCACTGGCTACCTCTTGATTTGCAATTTTACATTTATATAAGTACTTTCTGTGGTACCATAACACTGTGTGATGAGGACCATGATTTTCAAGTTATCCAGGCCGGTCTCCTAGCTAACCTGGAGCACACAGCAAACCATCCTAGTAAAATCGGTTCTAATTTAAGGATCCATTTGTCAACCTTAAAAATAAAAGTCTTTACACTTCCTCTTATTATCTGTTAGTCTTAAGCTGATTTCTATTTTTTGTTTGTTATGCCCTTAAAAGGTTGTCCATCTTCAAGTTTAATAAACCTAACTCATTTAACATTTTTGTACAAGCCTTTTATTCCCATGTCCTAGCCGGTTTACTGGTGGAGCTTTCCTTTGAATGCTGTCCAGATTCTCCTTCCCATCTCTGGCTGGGGAGTTTAGAAAGGGAAACAGTTTATGCAAGTTTAGAGCTGTGGGATTCGATTCCTACACATTATACTTCTCCCAGTATCATATTTTCAGTCCAGTGCTACTTTGTTGATTAGTGTATTTGTGTGCTGTTGTTTTTCCTAAACATGAAATCTCTTCTAATCAGCCTAGCACACTTGTGTTGATCACTTGTGTAATTACAGGGTTATTTCTCTGGCTGGTTGTTCATGTGTTACCCAACACCACCACCCTCCTCCATGCACATACATACACCTTGACATTAATGCAATTTTAGTATGTTCCTTGGCCTGTCATTTGATCATTCACGTGAGTGTTCAGGGCTGTTGGGCTCAAGGCTTCACCCCCTTAGGGAGTACCACTTCTGCCCTCAGCCAGGACTGACTCTCTCCCTCTCTAACATTTCAGCCAGTTTAATTATAATCATATTGAGTGGGACCCAGAACTGAAGTTTCTAAGCCAACAAAGATAAATTCCAACTATTGTTTTCCCCCTTGATCTACCAAGTCTGCTGCTGTGTCACAAAAGATTAGATTAGCTTGACAGGATTGAACTACATAAAACCTGGCTCTGTGTGTGTGTGTGTAGAATCCTATTTCCTTGAAAAGCTCTATCTTTCCCCAGTTAAATAAAAAAGTAAAAGTTAAATCTCTTTTTTCAAAGTTTTCTTTTCCACCTGGCAGGAATAATTCTAACTTGATGTTGACCTGACTCTTGAAAATTTATTGCCTCTGTCAGATTAGAAGGAAGAATAGGGAAAGCAAGGCTGTAAAGGCTAGAAGTGCTGAACCTCAGGGCCAGGGAACACAAAGTCAGCATTTGCCCACAGACATTGGCTAGCCCTAAGAGCCTATACTTAAGTAGCTTGAACTTAATCAGGTTCAAATGCACATGCCTTTAGGTACGCATCCCACAAATGAAGGCTGAGTGTGTGGTGAGGTTTCAGCAAGGTGAAGAGGAGAGAAATGACAATTGAGATAAACCTGAAAGACTGGGAGTGGGCTTTGGGTATTCCAAGGAATGAATTCTCTGGAAAGAGTCACAGGCCCAGAAGTCAAGAATTATACTCACTATGGCTAAAATATAAAATAAGGGAAGATGATGGCACCCAATACATCAAGAGGTCTTATCTTGGAAATAGTGTTCAGTGCCTTGAACATGTTTTTAAGGATAAAGAATGGGTCCTTGGGAAGAGAGGTCTGAAAAATTTTTAGCAAGAAAGAAACATGATCAGAGTTGTGAATTAATAGGACCCATTATGGTGCTGTAAAAACTTCACGACACTGTCTTAAGAGGCTGAGGCAGAAAGATGGCAAGTTTCAGGCTAGCCCAGCCTATTAACTTAGCAAGGCCTTGTCTTAAAGACACAGACAGCAGGGAGATGAGGAATGAGGGTGGACATGGAGTAGTTCTGCTGCTCAGCCAGCATGGACTGAAGGACAAGGAGCAGCAGAGTGGAGTTCCTGAGGGCTTCAGCAGGGGCCTATCTTGGAAGCTCAGGCAGCTGAACACAGCTTAGCTTCTAAGAGGAGCGAAGTTAAGGGAAAAAAGAATCCACAGACAGTGGATCTGGTTTAGAAATACTGCATTTGGAATACAGGATGATGGTAACAACCTGGACACCTAGCTGTGGTCCTCAGGAAGGAGACTGGTGCTAGGATCCAGGAATTAGCTACATGGGTGCTGTGATGTAAACATATACAGGAGGGAAAAATTGATCCAGGGACCCAACCCCGAGGACTTAATAGGAGCCTCAACAGAAGTCATGAAAGCTGATGGGTAAAGTGAGGAGGGGAACTCCCTTCTCTCAAGGAGAAGCTAGACAAAAAATGGCTCTCCACCGCCTGGACCTAAGCCCGGTGCTGAGTCACATGTTGGAAATCTCACTCTGGCCCAAGAAAGAGTCTGTGTGGCCAGCCCTGGGGCAGGGGCCTGAAAGGTGAAGGGCAATGTTAACAGATAGCACATGGAGTTTTTAACCTTGCACCAGGGTTTCTAGTAACTGAATCCATTGTTAAAGCCACCACAGGAAAATTTCTTTCAAAGTGAAACCTGGAAACTATTGTTCTTTGGCAATTTGTTAGCTTGGCTTCAGAAGCATTCGCTGAAATGCACAGGCGATGTCTCATGAGAACCCTGGGGGAAAACAAAATACATCTCAGCTATCACCAAGGGGATACATATTAGTTCAAATGAACTGCCTTCAAGTGCCAAAGACGAGGCAGGATTAGCTGCTATCAGTCTGCTCGAGAGACAGGCTCTTTCCTATCTGGTCCCTGAAGCACCAAACTTGCTTGGCCAAAACCTGTTGGAGTCAAAATGGGTGTGCCCTGCCTCTCAGGGAATGCCAAGGTAGCGGTGCTGTGTGCCCTCTGGCTGTGACTTACTCTGACTTACAGTCCTGCGTTACAGTTACAACAGCTGTCTTAAAACACTAACACCTTTCAGCACTTAACTGGGTCTTGGAAAGTGCACTAAGGATTGACAGCCCCACAGTTCAGCAAACTGCTCGGAGTCATTATTTCTCATTTATTTTACTTTATTTCTATAAAGAATTTACGCAGTGTCTTCCAGGAGCTCCTAACAAGCTTTTTGCCTGTGATTCTTGAAACATCTCTCACCACTAGCCAAAAGCAAGACTTGATTAGCAAGAAAAACAAAGCATCTTCACTCTGATTCTAAGCTTGAGGTTTTCCTGTCAAGGTGATGGAAACCATGCTGCAGGGAGAGATGTGCATGCCTAGCAGTCATGAAAAATGTCCCCTTGCCCACACATCCTGGGTGGTCCACCTGGGACATCACCCAGCAAGCGACCCCTCCCCTAGGGACGAGCCCAACCGGTCTCTGCTTCTCCATCCCAGCCCTCCGCCTTCACCTACACTGTCTCCCCTGCCAGCCTAGGTCATCTAGGGCCTGGTGTCCAGGTGGTGAGTAGGCACATGGGGAGCCTGCTGCCCCACAGACACACACATACAGACAGCAGCGCAGCATCTGGTGCAGTCCCTGCTCTAGACCTAAGGATTATGGATGGAATCATGGCCTTCCAAAAGATGTTGAAGTACAAACTCTCAAGGCCTGAGCTATATCCCCGCTCTTTCTCATTTTGAATCGGGCCTCACTAGGTTGCCAGGTCACAAGGGCTGGGCTTGAGTTTGCGATCTTCCTGCCTCAGCTTCCAACTGCTGAGATGGACTACAAGTGTGTGGCAGCACATCCAACTCAAACCAATTCGGCACTCCCCAGAGTTACACAGTGCAGACTCACCAGATGGAGCAAAGGACTCAGCCCCACAGCTGCACATGGGGTCCCCAGGCTATCCACAAAGCTGCCAAATGGACTACAGTAGAAGGTGCCATAATCCCCAGTTGGGCTTTGGACAACTTGGGAAAATACTGTAATACTTTACAATGACAGGATGCAGATGGGCCACTGGGTAGATACATAGAGCAAGATGTGTGGGAAGGAGAGCCGATATGTTCACCAACCCAGAAAACCTCCATGCCTTGCTAGTCAAGAATTTCTATCCAAGCTTTACTACGTTGACATGATTGACCAAATCATTTGGTTACTGTAAATGAATTCTATCTCTAGCCCACCCCCAGGGAGGTGGGGGTTCAAAATGTCAAAACCTTCTGTGAGAGGCCTTGAAATTCTCTGAGGCCGTCACCTTACAGCATAAACTTACACCTTACAGCATAAACTTACACCTTACAGCATAAACTCAGGTATGGCTGTCACAAAAAGCATTCTTACCACTGTGGAAATTCCAAAGGTTTTAGGAGTTCTATGCCAGAAAATAAAAACAAAGACTGAATATATCTTTATTATACCATAAATACTTGCTGTGCCGTGTCCAGTCAGTTATTGGAAGACCAGGGTCCTGCTTTATCTCAGTACCGCTCATCCTGACCTCTCACATAGAGTAAAAGCACACACAGTAGATGTTCAATAAATGTTGACCTGCATGACATCTTGTGTGTTTCAAATCCCTGGTCATTGTCTCATCTGTAAGAAATGAATATGTTACCTCCTGTCATTCCCACATGAGGACTTTCCCACGTCTTCTGCACACATATTCATTTATTTTTTTTCCTGCTCTGTTACTCTGGAGGAGCTCTGTAGACAGAGGAATTTACTATTTACATGCCCTCTGCTCTCATCTTCCTTACCTGTTTGCAAAGATTAAGGAAGGCCCAAAACGTTAGTAAGGCTGCCCCAGGCTGCTGCTTGGACCCTAATTAAACAGGGAGAAGCCTCCCCAGCCTTCTGAACATCTGGCCAGCCTCGGAGAGAGCAGAGAGTGAGGCAAAAATCAGCTATGTTTTGAGAGAGACAAACACAGAGACAAATGTAAAGAGAACTTCAGTTTGATCCTTGTAAATACCATTTTCCCCAGGACTTAAGTGATGATGGAAAAGTTTATCTTTTCAGGAAGAATAAAAATAAAGAAAAAGAAGGAGAAGAAAAAGAAATCTGTACCATCCGAGGCTACTCTTCGTGTTCTGCCCTCTGCCAGTGCTCGGCACTGTTACATTTGCTGATATTTACTGTGGGATGCTTGGGGTCTTGAAAACTCTCCTGGAAAGAGCCAGGCAAGATGGTTCAGCTGTCTAAAGCACCTGCTTAGGAAAGCTTAGGCAACCACAGAGACCGCGGTTCGATCTCCAGCACCACATGCTGCACCAGCCCCACCCAAAGGGCAGGCTGAGTTGGCCATAATACAAAAAAAAAAAAAAAAAAGAAAAAAAAAATCCTCTTCTGGAAGGAGGCCTAGCATGCTTTTCTCTGACAACTCCCAAATCCAGCCTAGGGGTCTCCATGTTTCACAGGCACACAGGCCCTGGAGGCCTGAGAGCAGGAAAGTGAACAACCTAGCCAGGGAGTGAAGAAATGAATAGGCTGTCACAGAAGGAACTCGGTAGAGCGAAAGCTGCAGCCCAGGGGAGATTTCCCAACCACAGTTCCTCCAGCTGCTCTGACTTCCTGCTCCTGCACGGCCTGGAGCTTGTCTCGGAAGACTTCACACAGCCGGCTGACAGCCCAGGAACCATTCCTCCCTACCTGCTGCAGCCCAGCAGTGAGCCCCGCTGCAGTCTGGAGACGGAGGCCCTGCCAGATTTCCCTCTCTGGGACTCACTCTGGGGAGCAAGCTTCGTTCCAGCCTCCAGGTTGTAGCTCAGCCACAGGATAAGAAGTTTGTTCAGTTTGGGCACTTCTGGTTTATTCTCCAGGAGGAAATGTCAGTCTAGTATAATTAATCTTAGAAGGAAAAAAAAAATGTATGGGTGAAAATTAACTAACTTCAAACAAGCTAACTGTCAGCTAAAAAACAAAAGAATGAGGTTTTTGTGAGGTAGAGAAAAATGCACAAAATAAGATTTACCAGGTCGTTCTACTGTGTCTTCTCTGGCAGTGGAAGCTTTCGGGCTGAAATAGATTCCCATATTCAGCCTTCAAGTTTCTAGTATTTTGTCATGGCATTGTCACAGATGAGGTACAAGAAGTTTCCCCAAAGAGGAGCCTGGGAGCTTTGAGTTGATCTCATCAGACAAAATTACAGGACAGAGGCAGGGAATTAGGGTATGGCCAACCAGTGGGTATGACCTGTCAATCGCAGAGATCCAGGCAGGATACAGGCTGCACGATGGCATCTCCAGAATCAGTCAGAAAGTGCTATCTTAAAAAAAGAAAAAAAGAAAGTGCTATCTTCAATATCTTCAATTCTTTTTAACTAGAACTCAAGCAGGTTTTTGATTGGATGGCCTAGATTGGACTGCAGCCTAAGATGTGGCCCATACAGAAATGGCCATGAAGTTCTTGGCCACTGCATTCTTTCACAGTGGACTGCTGTCATCCTGAACAAGATAATTCTTTTCCCACTTTTAATTGATCCACACTTGCTCTGCATAACATATTTCTTTTTCTACCTTTAATAAATGTAGAAGTCCATTATGTTTTGTGCTTATTTTGTCCAATTCTTTGTTCAGGACAAAAAGAACCTAGCAAGAATCTCTGGAAGGAACCCCCAGCTCCCCAGAACCTGGTCACAGATGTGAAAATGAGAAACACAGAAAGGCTTTATTAGGCAGAATTAAAGAGGCACACATTTAGAGACAGCAGAGCGTGGGCCCTCCAGAGAGACGCTTACGGTCTGGAGCTGTGAGATGTTTATGTTTGAAAGATGGAACTCTGTGGAATTCATGAATCAGGCTCACTGCACAAGACAAAAGTACCGACCTGACCTGCCCACAGGTAGAAAGGTGATTGCTCATGTAACAGGTGAAAGGATGGCCTGTTTTCAAGTGAAAGACCCATTCAACAGCAGAAAAGCACAGGGCCAATCAGTTGTATTTTTTTAAAACTTAAGAAATTAGCAATGAGTTTCCTGGAAGGGCAAAAAGGCAAAGTGGCATTAGATAACTTGTGTCCTGAAGGTACAATTTTCTAAAATTCTAATTTTAAAATTGTGTTTTTCTTTATTTCCTTTCTACCTGTTTTTATTAAATCTTTAGAATCAAGCTTATTTGCAGATGAATACAGTTGCAAGACAAAATATTGAGGAGTCAGAAGGATGAAAGAGAGAAGAAAAGAGTCTATATTTTTTACTTTCCCTAAGTGAGATCTATGTAGGGGACATGTGCCAGGCTTGGAAGAATAGCTACTGAAAAGACTAGCACTATTCTTCAGTGTTGCTGGGAATATGCAGGGTGTGATTAAAAATAAATAAACACATAGTGAATGCTTAATTAAAAAATGACTAAAAGAGGCCCCTTGGCCCTGGCTTGGTGCCCTGGCTGGCTTCTAGGAGCGTATCTTCTTTCTTCCAGGGTCAAGGACTACACCTTAATGGCTGAGGTGAAGGGGAAGCGGAAGGTGCAGACGCCTGATGTGGTTCTAGTAGAAAAAGAAAACAGGATTATAGAATTATGTCACCAGTTTCCTCATAGAATCACAGACCAAGTAATTCAGAATGAAATGCCTCATATAGAAGCCCAACAGTGGGCAGTGACCATCAATAGACTCTTGTCCATGGTTCAGTTGGATCTCTTAAGGAGTAATTCAGGCCTTTTATACAGAATAAAGGATTCTCAGAATGCTGGTAAAATGAAAGGATCAGATAACCAGAAAAAACTAGTCTATCAGATCATAGAGGATACAGGGAATAAGGGAATATGGAGCAGAGATATTTGATAGAAAAGTAACTTGCCATTAATAGAAATCAACAAAATTTTAAAGAATTTGGAAAGTAAAAAACTTATTAAAGCTGTTAAATCTGTAGCAGCCTCCAAAAAGAAAATGTACATGCTGTGTAACCTGCAGCTAGACTGGTCTGTGACTGTCAGGGCCTGGTATAGTGACTAGGATTTTGAATCTGAATTTGTAGAGGTGCTCAACCAACAGTGTTTTAAATTCCTACAGCGGAAGGCAGAAAAAGCTCAAGAAAGCAAACCCAATGATTCAGAGAAATAATTCATTTGCATCATCACACAAAGTGTGGAGATACATCTGTGAACGGGGGATCAGTAAGATAGAGTTGTCCATGGAAGACATTGAAACCATCCTGAATACCCTTATTTACTGTGGGAAAGTGGAGATGACTGCCACTGCTTCCAAAGAAGGCACCGCTGGCAGTGTAGATGGACACGCGAAATGTACAGGGCAGTCGGTCCCATCATCCCCCCACAGGCTTGGTGTGGGCGCTCTGTGGACTCCGTGCGGTCTTTGATGACTGTCATGAAGGTGGTGAGATTTCACCCTCTAACTATATTTGAGTGGCTCAAATTTTAATAAAGAGCTCTGAGCTTTACTGACATTTTGCAGATGATGTTATTTCAAGATCAACTAATTGAGTTCATAATGGAACTTCAAATTTCCTTGAAAACATACTTTACAATAACAAATACAGACTTGCTGCTGCGAAGACTTTTTTCTTCTTCTTTACATTATGAAGACTAAATGTGTCCTATAAAATAGCCACAGAAAATGGGACAGGCCAGGCTCTGGAGAAGCCCATGCTGCACCTCAGGAGAGACCCAGTCTTTGACGCTGTTAAGGCTTTGGAAGACTCAGAGAAAGAAGCCAAAAGCTTACCAAGTATTGTGGTAGTGGCTGCAGGACAAAAGTGTTTAAGGTTAATTTGTCTGATTCACTTCTGCCTGTAGGGGTTGAAATATAAGAGGTATAAGCAAGAATACTGACAAGGCCTTCCTGAATGTAACTTATATTGAGGCAGACCAGCAGCAGAATATACTGCATTCAGTAAAAGTGACCCATTTAAGCATTTTACAATTTTTTTAAGTTTTATTATTTATGGCCAGCTCAGCCTGCCCTGGGGATGGGGCTAGCACAGCATGTGATGCTGGGCATCAAACCGCGGTCCCTGTGGTTGCCTAAGCAGACACTTTAGACTGCTGAGCTATCTCGCCAGCCTGTCATTTTACAGTTTTTTAAAAATTTGATATAGGGCCTTGCTATACAGCTCAGACTCATAGTGATCCTCCTGTCTCAGAGTCCCCAGCAATGGGATTACAGACATGTGCTACAATGCCCAGTTCTGGGACCCATGTAGCATGCAGTACCAAGGATCGAACTTGGGACCTTGCACTTGCCAGGCAGGTGCTTATACCACCAAGCTATCTCTCCAGCCCCATTTCAGCATTTTAGATTCAACCTTACAAAATGATACACAAGACTATCTTATGAAGACACTTTTTTTTTTGGTACTGAAATTGAACTTAGGACCTCATACTTACCAGGTGGGAGCTGTGCCAATGAGCTAAATCTTTGGACCCAAAGACACTTTACAAAAAGAACTGTGGAAGTGTTCTGTCCCTGCTATGCAGAGAGGCAGCCACAAGCCAGCAGGGCCTGCTGAGCACCTGAGATGTCTTGGGAAACTAAACTGAATCTTGCCCTTTTTTGCTTCCTTTACCTGTGGTTACTGCGCTGGGCAGCACAGCTCAACAGTCCTGGGTGCTTAGGTTAATTGTGGGAGAAATGAAGACTATCAGGATTAGTTCTTCCTTAACTGTATATATTTGAATTTTTTTCCTATGAAGGAAAAAGACATTGGAGTATTATAAATGAAAAAAAATTAAAAATGACCACAGTAAAAGATAAATTCCCACCAAGTCCCTTCACAGTATTCCCCCCTCACTTCACACACATCATCCAGGCATTCTTGGTGCTTTCTGAAGCAGTTTATGGAAGTCCTCTTCGTGAGTCTCTTCAGTTGCATGGTCCATAGCTGCCTCTATGTTCTAAAACAATTTCAAACTTTTGTCTTTCATGGACATTTTGACTGGGAAAGAGTCAGAAATTGCACTGTACCAGACTATGAGGACACAACAAAATATTTTTGTCTGACAGAAATTGCTCTGGGTGGGGGCTTTTGGGTTAGCTCAGTGGTTTAAGTGCCTGCATGGGGAATTCCAGTCAGGCACAGGGGACAGGAGTTTGTTCCCCACACCTACTCAGAAGGCAGCCTGTGCCAGCCAAAACAACAACAACAACAACAAAACCCAAAAAAACCCATCTCAACTTGGGGGCTTGCTAGGTAGCTCAGTTGGTTAAAGCACATGATTCGGCAAAGTGTCTCAGGCTCCAGGGACTGAGGTTCGATCCTCACCCCCACATGGAGCATGAAACCTGCCCTTGAGGCAGCCTCAGCCAGCCTAAAAAAAAAAAGGAAAGAAATTGCCCTGGATAGCCAGACATGGTGGCACACACCTATAATCCCAGCACTTGGAGGGAGAATCACCATGAGTTCGAGGTCAGCTTGAACTACATAAGCAAGTTAAAGGCCAGCCTGCACTACATGATGAGACCCTGGAGAGAGAGAGAGAGAGAGAGAGAGAGAGAGAGAGAGAGAGAGAGAGAGAGAGAGAGAGAGAGAGAAGAGAGAAATTTGTTCTGGAAAATCTAAGCCAGCAATGCCACTCTTGTGAATAGACTCAAAAGAACTGAAAATGATAGAGTGATGACATAGGATCTCCAAATAATGTAAGGGAAAGAGTATAACTCTCAGCCTGCTAGATGTCTGCTATATTGAGTTTGTGTTACTCAAAATCAAAGAATAAATTCTAAGGGTCAGTGGAGGTAAAGAGTAGGAAATATTATTGAGAGACAGCTTACAAGAGAGCAAGAAGGGGGCCCAGAATATCAGTTGCCCCTGAGCCCACTTTTTTCTTTTTGGGACTGGGTTTCACTATGCAGTTCAGGCTGGCCTTGAGCTCACCTTTTATCCCAGGCTGGCCTTGAACTCACAGCAATCCTCCTGCCTCAGCCTCTCAAATTCTGGGATTATAGGCAAGCACCAACACATCTGACTTCCCCCAACCTACTTCTCAAAGGAAGTTTTATAGAGTAAAATCATGAGGTCGGTTCACCACAAAACAGAGATAAGCTGGGAAAAAAACTAGGATCAAGCAATAAGGTAACAAGTATAGCTGCTTAGATAATATTGATCCAAGGGGAAGCAAGTCATGTAGCCAGTGTGCATGGGAAGAACAAAGCCCTTTCTTAGAAGGCATAGGTCAGGTCCTGCCTTCCCACCCCCCAATCCCCAGTGGTTGATGCCAATTCAGAACATCACCCATTATTGTTCATCCTGGGGAATTGGGTGTAATCTTCATCTTTGTCTTGAGACATCGCCTTCAACAAATGCACCACCACCAGCTGTTGTATCTTCTACACTAAGTCCTTCAAGGACCTAGCCCTGTTTGACTGCCTATAATATTTCTACCTAACTTATCTGTCTATAATAAATGTAAGCTCTCAAAGAGATCATTTTTACACTCACATTTGCAGTACCATTACTCACAACAGCAAAGTGGCAGAAGCAAAACAAATTTCCCAAGGATGAGTGACTAAACAAATTGTGGCATGTACGTACAATGGAATATTATTTAGCCTTCCAGGGGAAAGAAATAGGCTAGGCACTGCAGTTACTGTCCGTAGTCAAACATACTACTTGGGAATCTGAAGCAGAGTGATTATTTGAGCCCAGCAGTTTGAGGTCAACCAAGGCAGCATAATGAGACCCTGTCTCTAAAAACAAACAAATAAACCATCTAGATAAATAAACAATATATATTCCAACATGGATTAACATTGAGTACCTAAGCCAGGCATGATGGCATATGCCTGTTATTCCAGCACTCAGAAGCCTGACATAGGAGGATCACCATGAAGTTAAGGATAGCCTGAGCTACACAAGTGAGATAAAAGCCAGCCTGCACTAGAGTAAGACACCATCTCAAAAAAACAAAACAACAAAAACAAGAATACCACAAGACACTGAGTACCTTTTGCTGGGTAGAACAGTCACAAAGGACAGATATTGTATGATTCCCTTTATATGATGTATTTAGAATTTTCAAACCTCATAGGTATGTAAAGCAAGAATTGTGATTGCCAGCAACAAGTGGACATTAAAGGAAAAGAGAAGTTTTGTTTTTACAGTACCAGGGATTAAATGTGGGATCACGTGCTTGCCAGGCAGGCACTTATGCTGCTGAGCTATATCAATGGCCCTGCTATAACCATTTTAAAAGACCACAAAGGCTGATCTTTAAGGCCACGTTCGAGAGGTAACTTTCTATCCATAAGTAGCCAGAGCATATGGTTTCATTATAGACACCTAAGTTAGATAGATATATTATAGACAGTCAGGTAGTCAGTACAGAAGATGAGAACAGATTACAGCTATGGCCGGAGATAAATTCATGGAAGTCCAGGCCTCAAGATAAAGGTAGAATTCCCATGCTACATGCCTCTCTGAAGGTTAAAAAATATACTATAAGTGATGTTACTTGATACAATAAAGTCTAGATACCCATCAGTCACTTTAGTCAGTGACCAGGACTTCCTGACTATTCCAAAAAAGGTCCTTGTTCTTTCTAGGTATAGTTGCTACATGACTTGTTTCTCCATTGGATCAACAAGGCTAATCAGCTATACTTACACTGGTTGATCATAGTGTTGTTCCATGTTATACTCAACTCACAATTTTTCTCTATGAAACTTCATTTGAGAAGTGGCTTCCTTGGTAACCCATTTTCTGGTTCTCTTCTTGTCTCCCTCGGGAGCTGTCTCTTTTTCAATAAAATTTTCTACTCTTAACTTCTGTCGTTCCTCATAAAATTCATTCTTTGACTTTGTGGAATGCAAATTCAGCCTATCTGGCATCTAGCAGGCTGGGAATTACATTTACTTCCCCTGTACCACTTGCAGGTCATATAGTATTTGGAGGCCCCAGCGAGATAATTGGAAGGTGATAAGAGTTTGCTTTTGTTTCACAAATTCTGGATTGTGATTCATATAAGTAATCAAAAATTGTCAGTTGATCATAACTTGAATTTTATCCTTGTCCTTTTTATGCATTATTTTTGTTACAATGATAATAATTTTCAGTTGAGAGTATGGGAAAATTATGATGCTTCTTTGATAGGACATCTTGTGTATTGCTGTTTTGTATATGCTTCATTTGGACTTATTGGTTGCCACATTTGTTGGTGCTCTTTGCTTGAGCTATTTGACTTGTTAGACAATAGTACTAAGGAAAAGTAATATTAGCATGTCCCCTCACAGACTTTGATACTAACTCAAATGTAAATTTATGAAATGCCATAAAATGGGTCTTCTTATTAAATCTAGTTTATATTTAGGACATACACATGCCTATTAATAAATCATGGACCTCCATCTGCCAATTGACAAGCAATAGGCCTGCAGCTGTTCTTAAGACTTGGAGGACAAGTTTCACTGGGACTGTCTGCCCCAATCTCCTTCTCAACTGTTGAGGGAATTTTTAGATTGCTCTGCTTCAGTTTCCTTTCTGGCTTGATCTTCTCTTGGTGAGGAGACAGTCATGGCTCAAGATTCCCCACTCATATTTCTATGATGAGAGTGGTGACTCAGAGGATGCTTGTCTCAATAAATCACCACTCGTGTAAAGATTTCCTCTTTCTGATCTCATTTCTGATCTTTACCTTTCACTTTCTATGTTCCTTTTTAGAAGAATGTTTCTTCTAAAGGTTAGAGAGAGAGAAGCTCTGAACTGTTCTATCCTTTCCCTCCTATTCAAAAATTGCCTTTAAGTTTGTCCCATAGAAAATAGGTGTTTGCTAACACCGAAGATAGGGAAGTCATCTCAGAGGAGGAAAACACATCCCATTTCTGGGTCAGATGAGACACTGGAATTTTGCCTGTCCAAGAGAAAATCATGTCCCAACTTAGCATTCTATGCAACAGTCTCCCTTTGAAGACCGAACCTGAGACTCCATGGAAAGAAGAGTGCAACCACAAAGAGCTATTTCCTAAGCACAATATTTAAGGGACCAAAACACATGTAGTTTAAGGGGGAATCCACAAATTCCTGGCTCTCTCTCCCCTCATAATTCTGATTCCCATCATTTTTGTGTAAGGGAAGGAAATACTTTCACTACTGTGTAAATTGTGGTTGCTGAGTGATAGATATAAGTTTTATCCTGTTAGTTCCATAAATGCATTGCAGATATAGAGACAGAAATTTTAGAATGGATTTTGAGTAAAACTTAGCCTTGTCTTGCTGCTAAAGAAGATTGTGTATATGATTAGAGAGACAGTACAAATATCTTGGAGCCTTTTCCTCTTGGGTTCAAGGCAGGAATTTTCTGAGTCATTATTTGACTCATCTCTAGATGATGTGCTCTTCAGGCAGAGGAATGCACCAACCACTTCCAATTTGTCCATTGATATTTTTCTCACTCTCAAAAAGTTGAAATGCAATGGTGTAGGTCTTTTGATTACTAGTTCAGTTTTGCTAGCAATGCTTCCTTCTTAGAACATGACTATCATAGTTGGACTCAGTTCTAGCTTGTGCTATATGGATTTAGGAGTGTGAGTTTCTAGGGAAGGTAGGGCCATGAGTCAGTAAGAGTGGCCAGTTGAGTCTGACCTATCAATCTTCTGGTAACTCTCCAGGTAGCAGCCTCCTGCTTTGGAGGAGGCACCTTGGGGATGCCTAGGGAGACTATGGAAAGCAAGTAGAGATTTAAATTGATGTCTATTTTTTCTCTTTTGTGTTACAGATGGGAAACTCAAGACCAAACTCTCTTGCTCTTTTGGAATTTTTTTTTTTTAGTGTTCAATAGATTGTGTTCTTTTTTTTTTTTTTTTTTTTCTCTTTAGCATGATTTTTTAAAACTTTATTTATTTATTTATTTATTTATTTATTTATTTATTTATGGCTCAGCCTGCCCTGTGAGTGGGGCTGGGACAGCATGTGGTGCCAGGGATTGAACTGTGGTCCTTGCAGTTGCTTAAGCTTGCCTAAGCAGGTGCTTTAGACCACTGAGCTATCTGGATTGTGTTCTTAGGCACTGGAAATTGCTCAGCCCTCCCATATTGAGAAAGAGCTGTTTAATACTTTTCTGCATCCACAAATGGTCTGCCTCCCAGGAGAAAAAAATGGTCAGAATCACCCTATGTTCAACTTTCTTTTATATTAAGAGATATCCTTACTTGTCCTTAAAATGTAAATGTAAGCTGCAGGAGAAATAAGACACCTCTGGTCCCTCAAACACAATTGGCTGCATCCTCTGTCACTGAGCCTGAGGCACCCTCCCTTGCCCTTTGGATCCTGAGGACTAGGTTTCTAAGGCAACGTTAATCAACGTCACATCCAGTAGTACTGAGCCAAAGTTTCTCCCATTTGTTCTTCAGATCCTAAGATGAGGGCTTTTAAGCCAGCTGTAATTGAAGCCTCTTCTGGGATATACCTATCCTTAGCTGACTTTGTTCAAGCTCTTCAGGGACAAATCTCTTATAGGAAATTGCTATAGTTTGTGTCTAGTTGTCCCCCCAAAGCCTTATGCAGTCATGGAAGACTTCAATCAATCAATTTTTGATTGATTCTTGATTGAATGCTGGGATTATGGTGTGAGTGCTACACACACCCTGAGGTGGGTAATCTGCATACAACATAGGGAGGAAGAGAAGCTTGCTAGTAGCTACAGCTGCTGCTCCTCCCTTTGCTCTTTGCTGTTTTCCACCACCATGGACAGCTATCCTCTGCCATATGTCACTCATTCTGCCAGCTGAGTATGGACTGAAACCTTCACTAATTGTGAGCTAAATAAACCTTTCCTGCCTTCATTTTGAGTGTCTAGTATTTTGTCCCAGCAACAAGAGAAAAATAACTGAGCCAGAAGTAAAAAGCAAATATGGCACTATTTGTCTATGTGTCCTTATCTGTCGGTGGCCTCAAACAGATCAAATAAGATGTAGGAAAGTTTTCAGATGACTCTGATAAGCAGTGAGGTCTTTAGGGGACTTATGCAGACCTCTTAACTAAACTAGAAAGATGTAATGTTTCTTTCAAATCAAATATTGACCTCTAAGGAGAGACAACCAGCACTACAAGTTGCTATTGTATTTAGAGATGAATATCACATTGTAAATAGAAAGCCAGAAGACAGCCAGCATACTGGAGCCAAAGCAGTCCATACACAAGGTCCCTACTGGCCTACCAACCATATAGGAGACTGGAATAGGGGACATTTTCAAACATGTATTCTTGAAAATCAAGAAGGATGAGAACTAAGCCCTTAAATTATTTTAAATTGTCAACTACTCATCAGCAGAAAGATGAAAACTTTTCTGCCTTCTTAGATCATTTGTAAGAGGTGTTGATGAAATATGTATCTTTGGCTTATTTGATAGAAGGACAGATTATCCTTGAAGACAAGCTTATTACCCAGTAAATCAAAAAGGTACAAAAGATGCCTTTTGATCCAGATAGCTCACTTGATACTTTAGTGAGAATTGCACACTTAGTATTTTATAATCAAGAGCAAGAAGAGGCCAAGGGAAGAAAACAAAAAACACCAAGAGAAAGTAGATGCCTTGATTATAGACTTAAAGGGAAAAGACCCTAAGTCTGATTCTCACAGCACCAAGCAGAGCTGGATGACAACTCACCTGCTACTACTACAGAAATCTAGGCCACCTTAGGAGAGACCTGATAAAAACCATCATTACAAGAAGCTCTCTGATTGAGAAGGTGACCATGGGAAGTCAGACTGTCCCCTGAGGTGGAGGGCCCAGGGATCACACCCATCTCAGCAGCTGGTCCAACAGGACGGAAGGGCCTGGGGCACTCTCTGCCTTCTCCCTCTAGTTGGACTGTCATCTCCACAGAAGAGCCTTGGGCAATCACAACTATAGAGGGGAAAAAAAAAACAGTATAATGATGGGCCCTGGCACATGTCTCTGGGTCCTTCTTTTTATCCCTGGCCTTCCTTCTAGTCATCACGCTTCAGTGAAAAGAGTCAGTGGAGAGGAGGCAACTTGCTATTTTTCACAACTCTAACTTGTAACTGGGATGTCTTTCTCTTCATTTATTCCTTTTTAATTAAGCCTGAATGTCCATTTCCCTTCTTTGAGAGAAATATGTGGGGTTTTGTTGTTGTTCTTTTGTGAAGGTGGGGGTGGTTGAGACAGTCTCACTATATAGTACAAGCTGGCCTTAAACTTGCTTATTCAGTCAAACTGGCCTCAAATTTAGGGAGATCCTTCTACCTCAGCCTCCTGAGAGCTGAGATTATAGGCATGTGCTGCCATGTCTGGCTGGGGAGAAATACCTTATCATGCTTAAATACTGTAAAATCATGCATCCAGGTCAGGTATGCTGTCTTCCTCTAATGGAGACAAATAAATCTTGAAGTATGGGCAAGAAAAAATAGAAGACAGTCCCTGGGGCCTGCCATGCTGGTCCCACCCCAGGGCACACTGAGACAGTGATTGAGACTGGACGTGGTGGCTCGCACCTGTAATCCCAGCACTTGGGAGTCTGTAAATTGGAGAATCACTGAGTCTGATCTGTGATCTAAGCAGTGAGACCCTGAATACCCTGTAGACCCTGCCCTAAATACAGGGAAAAAAAAGATAGAAGAACAATAAGAGCTGCCCTAGTGCAAATATATCTCAAAAAGCCTACTGTTGTTCCTATCCAGAGACAATACCTTCTAAGGCCTAAAGTTAAAAGAGGACTATTGCCTATAATTGGCAACTTAAGAGCACAAGGTATATTTACACACTATGCCATCCCATGAAACAATCTAATCTTGGAAGTTCAAAAACTTAATGGGAAGTGGAGATTGGTGCAGAACCTTAGACTAGTAAATGAGGCAGCAGTGCCAGCTCATCCCATAGTACCTATCCTGTGTACCCTCCTTTCTCAGCTGGAAGGTGCCAGGGGTTGTCAGTGTTACATTCAAAAGATATCTTCTTTTGTATTCCTCTGCATATAGGTTCCGGGTTTCTTTTTGTTTTTGAAAATCCTTATGACAGGCCCTCTCAACTGACTTGGACTGTGCTTCCTCAAGAGTTCAGAGACAACCCTCATCAATCTGGGAGACTGATTCCAAAACTACATTTCAGATAGTAAACAAGTTCTTTTACATGCCCCAGGATTGAGCCTACTGACAGGACACTATTGTAATATGTAAGTTCATGAAATGTAGCGCATGACTTTGGGAGTGCTTAGACAGGATCAAGGACCTCCTCACCAGCCTGTAGGGTATCTAAGTCATGAATTAGATGCTGTGTCTTTCATAGTTCTGATACCAGAGGCATCTAACCTGACTTTGGGAAAGATATGTACACCTCACAATGTGGCAGGACTTTTTTCCTCCAGAGGAAGACTATGGCTATCAGACAACTGACTTCTTAAATACCAGGCTCTACTTCTAGAAGGATGAGCCATTCGAATAAAAACATGTTCCTCCCTCAATCCTACCACCTTTATAACAGCAAAAGAAGAAATGAAGGCTGAAAGACATGACTGCCAACAAATACTTATCCATTTATATACAGCCAGAGAGGTGTATTATATACACCCCTAACTGACACTGATTTTACCCTACTCTATGATAGTAGCTCCTTCATGGAAAATGGGACAAGAAAGGCAGAATATGCAGTGGTGACTCTACATCAGACACTTGAAAGTTCCTCACTTGTCCCTGGGACTGGTGTGCAACTAACGAACCTATAGCTCTGACAAAGGCTTTACAACTCAGTGAAGAACAGAAAATCAACATTTGTACTGATAATGATAACATGTGGTTAACTCCAGCTATGGGACAACTTACAAGAAAGGCCCCATTGTGTTGGGAACAGAAAAATCACTTCTGGTCTCATTGGCCTAATTCTGTTAAATACTTGGGCTGGACATCCACAGAGCAGTGTATACACAACTTTACAGGTTGAAGACTGGTTTGTGATAGACTGGCTTGGTTGCCCTACAATTGGATGGGAAGCCCCCAGTGGCAGGCATGAGTCCTGTGAAACCAATGCATGGCCCTGGATACCTCCTGGGTGGATAGGGAGATTCATACTTGGACTTGGGTGGTTATAAGGCAAGAGTTTAAAAGACATTGACCAACCTGCAAACTTACCTATCTATGGCACTGATGGACTAAAAGTGTGCTTCACTGGTATGATCATTTGCCTTCTATCATTATCCCTCCCCAAGGATTAGAAGATATCATGTTACACATTGAGGCTTTGGTTACCTATACTCAGAGGACGACCTTCAATAGCATCTCAACTGGTCTCTCTCCTAAATGCAGAATATGAGCATAGTGTTATGAGAATCCTGGGCTGCTGTGCTCTTTCTAGGGATGCCTTCCAAACTCTTGCTGACCTGAACAAGGAATTGGGCAGAAAGCAAAATAGCAAGGTTTTGCATTTGTTAAAGGCAAGGCCTTAAAATGTAGGAAAACTCAGAGGAGCCTGTTGAAATGGCTGCCATCTTTTATATCCCCCATCCCACCGGCAGGTCTAGGCTGTCCTATCAAAACCCTGCTTAACCTTTTTTGCTATTGTGTTTTGGTTTCTTGAGACAGGGTTGTGCTATGTAGTTCAGGCTAGACTTGAACTCACTTAGAAAGCCCAGGCTTGCACTGCATTCACTACGATCTTCCTGCCTCAGCCTCCAAGTGCTGGGATTGTAGGCGGGTGCCGTCATGCCTGGCTCACCCCACTTGATCCTGTGCCGGAAGAACTGAAGACAGCATTCTCTGGTACCTTGTGCAGGGCTTGGAGCTGCTTTTCTCCTTTTTCCCAGCCAGATCTCTGTGACTGAGGCCACGCCAGCTTGGCCAGGCACTAATCTCCTGTCCCAGTAGGATTAAAAATGAGCCAACAATTCTAATTTCAAGTAATATAGCCTCAAAAGAGTTAAAAATGGATAGCCAAACAAAAAAGTATACACAAATGTTCATACCCATCAGTGCATGGATGGATCAATGAATAAATGAAATGAGGAATAGCCATACAGTGGGATATTGTTTGACTACAAAAAGAAATAAACTTCTGTCCACACTACAATAAAAATAAACTTTGAAAACAGTTTGGTAGTTGAAAACAGTCCCAAAAAACCACATATTATGTGGTCCCTTTTATACGAAATATTCTGAAGAAGAAAGTTCATAGGGACTGTAAGCAGCTAAAGAGTTGCTTCAGATGGAGGGGTGAGCTTGGTAAGAGGGGCGTGAGAGTGAAGCACTGAATGTCTCTCTTTGGGCTGGTTAAGAGGATCTGAAATTCAAGTGGTAGTGGGTGTACATACCTGTTAACATACTAACATCACTGAGGTGTGCACTTCAAATGGGTAAGTTACGTATCAGTTATATCCCAGTGAAGCTGTTCTGAAAAGGTCACATTTAATAAGCTCTTTGCTGCCTATATGTTAGCATTCCTGATGAAAGGATTTATGCAGCCCCCCTACAGATCCACAGCATGGTGCCATGTAAAGTCTGCTGTGTGTGCGTGGCACACTCAAGTCTTTGGGTCAGGTGGGGAGGTGGGAGGCCAGTGTGTCTTCCCTTGTGAGGGATGAGAGTACTTTATAAATTAATCAATTTATTTTTTAAAGAATACAATATAGTAACAAAAAACCCCAGCATTAGAAACATTATAAAATTTCACAATAAATAAACAAATAAAAATGTAACAATGCTGTGTTGTATGACGTTATCCTAAAAGAGAAGGCACAGAAACCCTAATAGCATTTTTTCTCTGTATTTAGGACAGGGTCCACAGGGTCTTATTACACAGCTCAGACTCATAGTGATTCTCCTGTTTTCAGCCTCCCAAGCACTGGGATTATAGGCGTGCACCTATGCCCAGTCTCAATCCTGTCTCAGTGCACCCCAGGGGCAAGACCGGCACGGCACACCAGGGATCAAACCCTGGTGTGTGTGCTCTGGCTAAGCAGGTAAGCAGGTGCTTTACCTAATATCATTTTCTTTCTTTGTTAAAAAAAAAAAAAGAGGGAGGTGTAAAGGCAACAAGTACCAAAAAATAATGCTGTTCACTGATTTAGAATGCTGAGAAAAATCTTTGCTTCCTCTGGGAAATACTGAGTCTTGTATATGTATAATCCAGTTTTTGTAGAGCAGAGGAAGTCACCATGGATCCAAAGACAGAAACTCTAGATCATAGTGCTTATGCCACAGTGGTGACTCAAAGCTGGCATTGGCGCCAGAAAAAAAAATTGACAGGAGAGAAAGCCCTTGCTGCATAGCTGCCAGGGGCCTGGGGCCCTAGGTAAGTGAACTTCAGCTGAGAATTGTGAGCTTGGCTCCAGATGCTCAGAGGATGGAACCTGGCTGGGGGGGCAGTGGAGAGCTGAGAAGTCAGATCGGACAGGGGGGTGACAGACAGGAAGACAAGGGGCAGTGGCTCCTCCCACATCCATGGGCACCTGCTATGCATTACAGACTAACAAGGCCAGTGTTCCAGAGGTGGTGGGCCTGGCTCAGCGGTGGAGCACTTGCCTAGCATGCACAAGGCCCTGGATTCGATCCCTGGTACCTCAAAACAACAAACAAATGTCTTTCTTAGCATGTCTATTGAAACTGCTAGTTTCTCACCCTCTCTGTGTTGCCCCCACTATCCCCTTAAACAACTGGGATGTCCCTACTCATGACTGTGGAAGAGAAGGCTACAGACTGGAAAAGTCTGCAGGCAAGGGTCAGTTGGCAAGTGTTCAACCTCACTGGTAATCAAGGAAATTGAAATCTTTTTGGTAGTGGAGATTAAACTTAGGGCTTTTGCAATGAACTATATCCACAGCCCTCTTGTTTCTAAAAGTTTCATTTCAAGACAGATTTTCACTAAGTTGTTCAGGCTTGGAGAATGGTTTCACGGTGGCATGTTCCGGCAGAGGACAATTATAAAGCCGTGCAAAGAGAATGAACCATTGCCATGTGCGCCAACATGGAGAAGCGTAAAGTATATTGCTGCATACAAAAGCAAATGATACAGAACGTGGTGCCATTTGCTTACAATCCCAAAGAGGCAAATTGTGTTGATTTATTATGGATGAACACATTATATAATAGCACACCTGAAATGCTAAGCACTGAATCCCAGTACGCTCACCTCTGCAGAGGAAGAAGAATATCTGACCAAAGGCCGCACATGGTGTTGCATAATCTCAGCACTCAGGAGGCCGAGGCAGGAGGATCACTGAGAGTTCCAGACCAGCCTGAGTTACACAGTGAGTTCAGGCCAACCTGAGCTACAATGTGAGACCTGGTTTCAAGAACAAAACAAAACAAAAAAAATCACACACATGAATTCAGGGGCTTCAACTGCCCCTCCTTTCTCCATGGTACAAAAGCTAAAACTCTGGGCACATTGGGTGGTAGATAGCTAGGTCTTCTTATTATTAGCTTTTACTCTTTTTTGCATGCTTGAAATACTCCATGCTTTTCTAAAAGTGAAAAGGTTAAAAGGAGAAGAGAAGAAACAGAAGAAAGGAGGAAAAGGAAAGAAAGAAGAGAATGAGAAAAAAAAGAAGAGGAGAGAGAAGGGAAAGGAGATGTGGAAATCTCATCCTGTGTTTGCCTTCTAAGAATTTAAAATTCTTTCAGGTAAAGAGAAGCGCAGACAGCGTCCTGGGCTCAGAGGGCACAAGGAGGTCAACACGACCCCACTCACCCTCGCACCTGGAAAGTACTCCCCCGCAGGCAGGGCTGTGGAGAAAGGGGGGGAGCTGTGAAGAACTCGCGGGTGGGGTCTCCTGGGGACAGAGCCCTGGGGAGGGTCGGCAGGCAGCCGGGACAGTGGCTGGATCTCACGTGGAGACCAGGCCTGTGCCCATCCCAGAGAGCCTGCCCTCAGCGAGGCGCTAAGCAGGCACCAGGAGCCCTGGGCTCGGAGCCAGCCTCCAGCGGGACCGTGCCGAGCCGGAGCCCAAGGGCACCCCGGAGGACGCAGAACCCACCCGGTCACTCAGGCCTAGGGCTGTGGTCCCACCAGACAGAAGTATATTGGGGGCAGCGGGACGTGGGGGCCAGCTCGGGCCAGGAATAAACTCAGCGACATTTGAGGATGAAGAAGCAGAGATGCCGATCACTGCAGGAGATGCAGACCTGGGGCCCCTAGCGCGTCCCCAGGCGGGCAGCGGTGCCTTCCTCGCCCTCCAGTCTGCGGGCGTCAGGAGATCCGTGTCCCTGTCCACCTGCCACAGCACCGTACCCACGGAGGACAGGAGCGCGCTGGCTTAGCTCCCCGCTCCCCCTACCGTTTCCTCGCTGAGTTATCTGCTGGCCTTGGGAAGGATGCAGATGAACTTGCATACTTCGCTGTCAGGTTTAGCAATAATCTGTGCGTACTGGGCACTCAAGTGTTTGTAAAGTTTAAGAGGAGTCAGCGTTAAAGAATCTATTATATTAGCCTCACGACTCCAACTAAAATTGTGTAATTGAGTAATTGTTTAGATTTGTGATTTTACTAGGTT
>PVKN010004686.1:0-21096 GCA_004027915.1 Capromys pilorides
TGGGTGAGAGAGAGGGAGGGGGAGAAAGTGTGGGGGGAGAGGGAGTAGAGGGCAGAGAGAGAGTGGGAGTGGGGACAGAGGGGGAGTGAGGCGAGGGGAGAGGAGGGAGAGGAGGAAGATAGCTCTGTGGCACAAGTGCCTGCCTGGCAGAGTGCAAGGTTGTGAGTGCGAACCCCAGTCCCGCAAAACAAAAAAGAGAGGGAGAGAGACAGAGACAGAGAGACCAGCGGCGTATGCTGGCCACTTAACTGGTGCTGTCAGTGTGTGCATGCGTGTGTGTGTGTGTGTGTGTGTGTGTGTGTGCGCATGTGCGCACACGTGTGCACACTGGTCCCTGGGACTTCAGTGCTGCCCGAGGTACACGCAGCCACGTGATGTACAAACTAGAACTTCCGGTCTCCGTACTTAAAGGATGCGAAAGGCCAAAGGGCGCCCGGCCGAGGCTAGGACTGACCTGGCGGCCTGGTGGGCTCGGCCGCCTGCCCTGCGCCTCCATCTGGAGTCCCCTGACCCCGAAGCCCCAGTCCCTTGCCAGCCAGGTCAAGCTGGGCCTGGGGACACCAGCAGACAGGTTCTGCAGGGCAAGGCCAGACGCTCTGCCCTGAAGGCCTTTGGCTGAAATCAGCCACCTCGGGGCCTTTGGCGGCTTTAAAGGAGCCGCTCCTCCCGCAGCCCGGGTCACCCCCAGGCGGCCACCTCTGCTCCTGCGTGCTTTCCCCAGCCCCTGAGAAAGAGGTAGCCGGCTTCCTGCTGATAACCCTGCCTTCCAGGCGCCCTGCGCACTGGCCGGAAGCTGGGCTCTATCTCCTGGGGAGGACAGAGCCAGGCAGGAATGCATCCCCTGATAAGGGCGCCAGGGGGGCTGGGTAGGGTGGGCCGCCCCTCAAAGGCTCTCAGGGCTGACTGATAAGGGCTTTGTGGGGCCTCAGGGCTGAGAGACCAAGGATCCCAGCTTGGCCAGGAACCCAGGAGGGGCCCAGAGGGGGATCCTGTGTGGGGAGCCAGCTCTGGGTTAGCCGTGTGTGGGGAGGGACACCCGGGCGAGGTCCCTACGGGATCTGGGCCAGAGAGCAGGGGAATGGGCCAGATTAGAAGGCCTGGTGGTGCCAGTCTGGAGGCTGAGGCAGGAGGATCACCATGAGTTCGAGCCCAGCTTGGATTAAATAGTGAGTTCAGGGCCAGCCTGAACCCCATAAGAAAACTCTGTCTCAAAAACATGTAATACAGTGAGATGGCTCAGCAGTCTAAAGCGCCTGCTTAGGCAAGCTTAGGCAACCTCAGGGACCGTGGTTCAATCCCCTGCAACACATGCTGCACCAGCCCCACCCCCAGGTCAGGCTGAGCCGGCCATAACATAAATAAATACATAAATAAAGTTTTCAGTAACACATAACAAAACAAACAAGAAGGGACATCTGAAATTCTGGGTTCCAGGTGATGGAGAAGGGATCTGAGGGAACCTGCAGCATCTGAGGTATGGTAGGGACACAGAACAGCCTCTGGGGAGCTGCAGACAGAGGCCACGGAGAGCAGGCCTGGGGCCTCCGGCCTGGCCTCCGGGTTTCTCTTTGGGCCAGCGCTGAGGGCAGGGCCCAGGGGCTTAGAGCCCCTCCCAGCTCTTCTTATTTTTTATTTTGAGACACAGTCTTGCTGAGAGCCCCAGCTGGACCCCAAATCGCGATCCTCCCACCTCAGCCTCCCACAGTGGCTGGAGGGCACCTTGCCCTGCTGCCTGGCTGGGACTGCGTCTGTGGTGCTTCTGCCTGTCTCCTGTCCTGGCCACCTTGTGGCCACCCCACGCCATCCAGGTGCTCTCCCCATCTGTGGGCCCCTACCCCGCACAACCACTGAACAGAGAAACCAGCCAAGCCGCTCAGCCCGGCTAGGCCTCGAGGAGCTAGGTGGCAGCTCTGGGGCCCTGGCCTGTGCTGCCTCCTGGTGGGGCCTTGGTCCTCAGGACAGGGCTAGCCCACAGCTGGCTCCTACAATTTCACAGCCAGGGGCAATTGTGCCACCTGAAATCCCAGCACTCTGGAGGCTAAAGCAGGAGGGTCTGCAGTTTGAGCCCAGCTGGGGAAACTTTGCCATTTGAGACCCTGTGTCAAAAAAAATTTTTTTTTTTTTAAAGTGGGCTGTGGGCTGGGGAGATAGCTCAGTAGAGTAAGCCCTTGCCTGGCAAGTCCAAGGGCCTGAGTTCAATCCCTGCTCCCGCAAAAACAAACAAACAAAACACTTAAAAAAAAGTGGAGGGGCCGGGGAGATAGCTCCCTGGCACAAGTGCCTGCCTGGCAAGTGCAAGGTCATGAATTCGAACCCCAGTCCTGCCCCCCCCCAAATGGGCTGTGAATATAACCCAGTACGCCCACAAAATGTAGTGGTTCCCAGAAGGACCATGCAGGAGCCCACCTCTCGCCGACCCTGGCTGGGATGCCCCTGCCCCGCCCGCCTGAGTCCTGCCTCGCCAAGCCCCAGCCCCTGACTCAGCAGAGCTGCCCCAAGGTGACCACTCCTGGCCCCGGGCAGTGGCGCCTCCACCCGGATCACGCGGGGGCTCGGGGACCCCTCTGGCCAGCGCTGAGCTCCATCTCCAGCTGTCACTAGCCACCGCCGCGCCTGGGTCCCCATCTGCAAAGAGGGGGTCCCTTGTTTGAGGACCCCGTGAGGTAGCTGTCGCTCCGGCAGCGGCCCGGGAATGAGCGAGTTACCTATCCGGTCACCTCGGAGCCCCGACGCCCCGCTTCTCCTCGGGGATCCTGTTCTGCCGCGCCCTCTTGTGGTCCAACGCGGTGCTGCAGCGGCTGCCTATCCCCGCCTCCCACGCGCGCGCTGTCTGAGCGGTATCAACGCAGCGCCCCCGCGTGGTAAACCGAAAGGGGCCACCCACGGGGCTCGGAGGCTGAGGCAGGAGAGTTGCCTGAGCCACCCCCGTGGGTTCAAGGCCAACTGGAGCCGCACAGGACTTGGTTTGAAAAGCCAAAAAAAAAAAAAAGTGTTATGTGTTACCATTTTAAAAAAATGTTAATTTGTAATACATTAGTACACATTTGTTTGGTCTCAAATGCTAAGTGACCCCATAGAACACAATGAAATATCTTCTTGGTTTTTGAGAGGTTTCCGTCTAGCCCAGGCTGGCCTTAAACTCATGGTAATCCCCCTGCCTCAGCCTCCCAGGAGCTGGGGCGGCAAGTGTGTGCCACTGTTTATGAGTGGCGATCAATTCAGGTCATACACACCCACTGGCCTTGACACCTGGCACCACAGCCAGGCGCCCGGCCCTCCTGGCTGCCACAGCCCATGGGCCAATCACATCAGAAGGAGAGTTATTCTTGTTTCTGTTTTTTGTTTTTTGGCTTTTTGAGACAGTCTCACTATGCACTACACAGTACAGGTTGGTCTTGAACTCACGGTGGAGTCCAGGATATCCTTGAACTGACAGCCATCTTCCTGCCTCAGCCTCCCCAGTGCTGGGGTTACAAGCGTGCACCACCATAGCCAGCTGGAAGAATTGTTCCGAATGACTCTCCTGGCTTGGATTGGGACTAAATTTAAATTAAGAGTTTATCTTTTGGAGCTGCATACGGTGGCACACACCTGTAATTCCAGGCTTTGGAAGACTCAGGCAGGAGGAGGACTGCTAAGCATTCCTTGCCCACCTGGGCTCCACCGTGAGTTCAAACCTGGAGGAGCACACAGTGAGGCCAAAACAGCCGGAGAGGCTTTATTCGCGCACAGACATGCGCCGAGGGAGCGCAGCTGAGGACGCGGGAGACCTCGTGTTGACAGCAGCAGCCCCCGGGACCCGCAGACCGAAGACCGAGGTTGCCGAAGGAGCTGGAGCCGGAGCCTGAGGGGAGCGGGAAGAGCGGCCGGGGATCCCGCAGCGCGGGCGCGGAGGGCGGAGGGCGGCTGCCCAGAGCTGACTTCTCGCTCACACGAGAAGCGACAATCCCGGGCTCCTCCGCAGTGGCCGGAGCGAGCCCCCGGGGCGGCAGGGCCTTCTCCGCCTCTGCCTTCTCTGTCTGTGCCTCCTTTGCCTCTTAGTTCTCTGTAACCTACAGTATAAATGATCCCAATTAAAAAAAAAAGAAAAACACCAAGCAAGTCCGAGCACCTCAGCAACGTCCTCCCCTAAATCCCCGGCGGGGCTCGAACTCGGGGCCTCCACGCCTCCCGGCAGCCGCCTGTGCGCCCCTGCGTCCCGGGAGCGATATTAAGGATCTGCGGGAAGAAAGCAGGAAGGACGGGTGGGCGGGCGGACGGACGATGCGCAGACAGACAGATGGACGGGGGGAGTGGTTGATGGATGGATAGATGAAGAGGCCCCTCAGCGGTTGGACGGACAGACAGCTGGACAGCTGGACGGAGGATGCTGCCCGGAGGATGCTGCTGGGGTGACCTCGCACGTGGCCGCTCCCTTCTGAAGGCCCTGGAAGCCTCTCACCTGTGGAAGCCAGGAGGGGCCCCAGCCTGGCAGCCCCGTGGCACCCTCGTGTGGGCCTCAGCCGCCTTCCCGCTGAGACCTGCAAGCTGCTAGGTGCCTCCAGCAGCGTGGGTCCCCCAGTCCCACCCTGCCCCCCGCAGTGCTCGCAGGCCTGTGCCGGCCTCCACACCTCTCCTGTCACGGTCCCCCTCTGTCCCCCTCGGTCCCGTGAGTTCCCCAGGGCAGACGAAGAAGTGCCTATCTCTCAATTGAGAAAGGCCCGGCAGGCCAAAGAGTGACACAAATTCCAGCACTGGGCAGTCTGAGGCAGGAGTACTGCTGGCAGTCCAAGGCCAGCCTGGTCTGCACTGTGAGACCCTATCTCAAAGAAAAAAAAAAGAAAGAAAGAAAAGAAAATAGAAGAACACCATGGACAAGTCCTGCTAGGCAAGTAGCTGATATTATTTGGAGCAACTTGCAGAGTAGCAGGCGACATGTGATGTGTGGGGTGCGTTAGGCCACAGTTTATAAGGTGCTGACCCAAGGGGCTGAAGCAGATCAGGGCGGCCGTGTCCCCTCCCCCCGCCACATCTTCCTCAGGAAGCTCTGCAGTCCCAGTGCTGCCGCTGCCTGGTCTGCCCGGAGCCGCAGCGCCTGTTGGGTGCTGCCACACGGGGAGAGAGCCTAGCACTGCAGCGCGCACCTGGCTGTTGGGGAGGCTGAGGCAGGACGGTCACCAGGGTGGAAGCGTCCTGTGTTTGCAAGGCCCTGTCTCACAGTGAAAATAAGATAGGCAGTGTGAGGGAGCTCCACTCTTCAGGGGGAAAAGCCACCTTGCCCAGGGTTGCGGAGCAGCTGCCTGTGGCAGGCAGCGTCGCTGGGCTGGAATCTGCCCTCGGAGCCTGGTCGGGCCCCGCTTGGGCCACTGAGGACAAAGGCACACGAAGTCCCGCGCTCAGGTGGGACCCAGCCTGCGCCATGGGGCCACCAGGCCACGATCCCTGCCCCGCGGGCCCCATGCAGGCCACACAGGGCCTCAAAGTGCTCCCGATGTGCAGCAGCATGGATACCTAGCCGGAGGTCCCTTCCACCTCCCCTTCCCTGCCAGGTGCCTGCCCCTCTGCGAAGGACCCTGCTCACTAGGCTAGGAGCAGGAGCCAGAGCCAGGATAGGGTAGACACTGGCCTGCGGCAGTGTGTGTGTGTGTGTGTGTGTGTGTGTGTGTGTGTGTCCGTCCTGGCTGATGTCCAGGTCCTGTATTTTTTGTTTGTAGGACCAGGGTTCAAACTCATGATCTTGCACTTGCCAGGCAGGCACTTGTGCCACGGAGCTATCTCCCTGGCCCCTTGAGACAGGGTCTTGCTATGCAGTTAAGGCTGGCCTTGAGCTCACTTTTTGTAGCCCAGACTGGTCTCAAACTTGCACCAGTTGTCCTGCCTCAGCCTCTCAAGTGCTGGGACTACAGGTGTGCACCACTTTTTTTCTTTTTTTTTTGTGGTATTGGGGATTGAACTCAGAACCCTGTGCTTGCCAAGCAAGCGCTTATTCTACTGAGCTATCTCCTCGGCCCTGTCCAGGTCCTATTAAAGCCCCTGGGTGATGCACATCTATAATCCTGGCACTGGGCAGGCTAAGGCAGGAAGGTCACTATGAGTTCAAGGCCAGCCTGGACTCTGGCTCAAAAAACAAATGAAGGCAAGCTCTAGAAGGCAGCTCAGCAGTCCCCGGGGCCGCAGGGCTGGGTCCTTCCTGGGCCTGGGGCAGGAGAGGTCTGGAGTGAGGCAAGATTAGGCTGGTGTCTAAGATACCCTCCTGCAGACCTGTATGCACTGGGGGACCCTGCCAGTGTTGGGGATCCACTTGGCTAAGGCTCCAGATTCGAGTGTGGGTCATTGGTACTGGCATAGTGGGTAGGTGTCCTGGCTCTGTGTGTGTGTGTGTGTGTGTGTGTGTGTCTGTCTGTCTGTCTGTCTGTCTGTCTGTCTGTCTGTCTGACTGGGAGTGTACCCAAGACCTTTCCACTGAGCTACATCTACAGCCTTGTTTTTATTTTTTTATTTTGAGACAAGGTTCCGCTAAGGTACCCAGGCTTGGCTGGAGGACTTGATGTTCCTGCCTCAGCCTCCTAGGGTGCTGGGGACAGGCATGCACCGCCACACCTGGCTACTTTAAAAAAAATTATAGTAAAATATAAATATCATCCAGTTTTCAATATCTTCGCCTCCAGATCCCCCTTCTCCCTTCCTCCTTCCCTTGTTCTCTTTCTCTTTTTGGAGTCTGACGGAGAGTCGTGGCTAGGAAAGCCGGCCACACCTGGGATTGCCCACGATGAACCAGAGGCCTGACCTGGCCCACGTGGACCGCATTTCAGAGTCCCTGGCCCCTACTTCACCCGACAATGACCAGGAGTACCGAAAGCCGACATCGGGACCCGCACCCACGCTCACGCGGCTCACTGCCTGCGCCAAGGAAACGGAATTCTCAGCCGAGCTGGTAAGGGGTGTGGGAAGGGTGTCCTGAGCTGGGAGGGAAAGCCTCGCTTGAGAAGGAGAAGGCGGCCCAGAGGAGCCCGCAGTGGGCACTGCACCCTTTCTGCCCCCTGCTCCTGTCCTCACAGGATGCGGCCTGCTCTACAGGCGCAGCCCTGTGGCGTTGCCAAAGTTGCTGGCTTTTTATTTTTTTTAACTTTAGTTATTTATGTTATGGCCAGCTCAGCGTGTCCTGGGGGTGGGGCTGGTGCGGCATGTGGTGCCGGGAATTGAACCGCGGTCCCTGCAGTTGCCTAAGCTTGCCTAAACTGGCGCTTTATTTTTTTTTTAATTTTTTTATTTTATTTATTTATTTGTTTGCTTGTTGTGTTTGTTTGTTTGTTTATTTATTTATTTTGTGGCTGGCTCAGCCTGCCCTGGTGGTGGGGCTGGCGCAGCATGTGGTGCTGGGAATCGAACCGCAGTCCTTACAGTTGCCTGAGCTTTCCTAAGCAGGCACTTTAGACCACTGAACCATCTCGCCGGCCCCCGTTGCAGTCTTTTTAAAGGTCCATTTTTTTTTTTTTTTTTTTTTTTACCAGGCATCCCTATAATCCCAGCACTCAGGAGGCTGAGGTAGGAAGATCACTGATAGGTTTTTCAGGTGAACTGTGCAGCAGAGAAACAGGCAGAAGGGAAAGGGGCTTTATTTTGAGGACACGGGAAAGAATGAGGGGAAGGATGAGGAATTCTTTCAATTAGATTAAGGGAGGCTGAGGCTTTTATGGCCTTTTGCCAGGGCGGAGTCTGAAGGGGATGTTCAGATGTACCTGAGGAGCTGACTGGGGTCTTCCCTGAGGCAGTGGAAGGATGGAAGTAAATTATGTCCTGGGCTGAGTTGGAGAAGAAGGGGGGGGGGTTGTTTTAAGGATATCGGCCATATTAGATGACCACCATAGTGATTTTAGCAATTTACACTAAGGCCAGAACCTATCAATCACATGAGCTAGGAGGCTGGGGAGATAGCTCCGGGGCACGAGTGCCTGCCTGGCAAGTGCAAGGTCGTAAGTTTGAACCCAGGTCCTGAAAAAAAAAAAAAAAAAAAAATCCCCTGTGTGCAAGGCTGGCCTGGACTACACAGTGAGTTCAGGGCTGGCCTAGGCTGCATAAGGAGATCCTGTCTCAAAAAGTATATATACAGGGCTGGCGAGATGGTTCAGTGGTCTAAAGCGCCTGCTTAGGAAAGCTCAGGCGACTGCGGGGACTGCAGTTCGATCCCCGGCACCACATGCTGCGCCAGCCCCCACCACCAGGGCAGGCTGAGCCAGCCACAAAATAAATAAAATAAAGAAACAAACAAACACAACAAGCAAACAAATAAATAAATAAAATTAAAAAAATAAAAAGTATATATACAGCTTCGCTGTACCAGAGATGACACTTGGGACCGGATGCTTGCCAGGAAGTGCCTGGTGTCGCTGAGCTACGTCCCGGGCCTCGTTGTCACTTTCCAATTTATTGTTTATTTCTCCTATATTTAGGTCTAGAGATTTGAAGATTTGCCAGGAGTGTGTGTGTGTGTGTGTGTGTGTGTGTGTGTGTGTGTGGCTATCCAGGGGGAAGTGTTCCTTTGCACAGGACACATTCCACGTGGTACTTTCTGTATTGTAAGGTCAAGAGACTCTGATATTTGGAGTTTTAGGGTACTGGGGACTGAATGCAAAGCCGTCAAACCCATCTCCAACCCCAGCGCGTTTTGTTGGAGACAGGGTCTCAGTAAGTCGCTAACTTGCCCGGGATGGGCTTGAATTTAAGCCCCGCTCCCAGCCTCCCGAGTGCAGGCTAACTTGGACGAGGAAAGTTCCTCTTCCGTGAAAGCAACTGGGTGTTCTTATCAGAAAAGGTATAGATGGAAACTGGGGGAGGGGGGCCGGCGAGATGGTTCAGTGGTCTAAAGCGCCTGCTTAGGAGGGCTCAGGCAACTGCGAGGACTGCAGTTCAATCCCCGGCACCACATGCTGCGCCAGCGCCACCACCAGGGCAGGCTGAGCCAGCCACAAAATGAATAAATAAAGAAACAAACAAACACAACAAGCAAACAAATAAATAAAATAAAATTAAAAAAAAAAAAAAAAGAAACTGGGGGAGGGGAGACACCCTCCACACAACCATCAGGATTGGAGCCAGAATCTGAAGAGAGCCAGGCCTCGGGATGGGGAAGCAACAGCCAGGCCTCCCGAGGGACAGCGAACCCCTGAGACGGCACCGGATCGAGAGCGCCCGGTCCCGCGGGCCCTGACAGGCAGCAGTGGGCACGCGGCTGAGCGAGCGGAGCCTCGTACTACGGTCGCCTCCTTCCCCAGCGCGCCTCTGCTCTTTGTTGAGACAGGTATTTTCTTTTTAAACACTATTTTTATTTTTATGTATTTAGTACAGGGTGTACAGGGTCTCACTACACAGATCAGACTCACAGTGATCCTCCTGTTCTCAGCCTCCCAAGTGCTGGGATTACAGGCGCGCGCCATTGCGCCCAGTCTCAGTCGCCATCTCAGCATCTCTGCCCCCACCCCCCACTCCCCCAACCCCGGAAGCCGGTGCAGCAAGCCGGGGATGGAACCCCTGCCCCTGCGCTCGGCCTCAGCAGGCATTTTAGTCCACTGAACTATCTGGCCCCCCCAAGAACTAGATTTGTAATCCTATAAGACAACTGTTGTCTGACGCATGTTGTACCCACAGTGTGACTTCACCAGGTAAGTTACCCTCATGATGAGCCTTAGTGGCCACCCATGCAAGACCCCTCCTGGAAACCCAGGAGCTGTTCTTTCCCCCATTTTTTTATTTTATTTTATTTTATTTTTTTTTTGTATTTTTAGGGACGGGTCTACAGGGTGTTCAGTGTCTCACGACTAGATCAGACTCGTAGTGATCCGCCTGTTTACAGCCTCCCAAGAGCTGGGATTACTGGCGCATGCCCCGGCTTAATTGCCATCTCAGTGCCCCCCAGGGGTGGGGCTCCCCCACCTCTTCTTGAGACAGGGTCTTGCTATGCAGTTTAGGCTGACCTTGAACTCACACTGTAGTCCAGGCTGATCTCTGTCTCACAACCTCCCAAATGCTGGCATCACATGTTCACCACCATGCCTAACTTAATATCTTTTTTAAAAAACTTTGTTGTTATGGTTGTCTCAGCCTGCCCTGGGGGTGGGACTGGCACAGCATGCAGTGCCAGGGATTGAACCAAGGTCCCTGCAGTTGCTTAAGCATGTGCTTTAGACCACTGAGCTGCCTCGCCAGCCCCTTAACTTACCGTCTTAACGTAGCTCCTAATGTTTAGTAGCATTCTTACTACCCCTGTCTGTTCTGCTATTGAGGACTGGGTGTGGTGGTGCACACCTGCGATTCCAGCACTCTGGGAGGCTGAGGCAGGAGAGGTACAAGCTTCAGTCCAGTCTGGGCAACTGTTTCAGACTTATAGGGGGTGGGGGAACATAGGCAGTGCAAAGATACCGAGTTCAACGCCAGAACGGGGGTGGGGTGGGTGGGGGTGGGGGTGGGGGGGGCACTTCACTGAGGTCAGTTGATATCCAATACACCCAGAATGCCCTGTACAGATTAGTTTTCGTTTTCTTTTTTTAAAAATGTGTTTGTTTGCTTTATTTTTTAAATTTTTAAAAAATATTTTGTTATTCTTCATTTATTTTTTATATTATGGCCTCTCAGCCTGCCCTGGGGGTGGGGCCAGGGATGGAACTGTGGTCCCTGGGGTTGCCTAAGCAGGCGCTTTAGACCACTGAGCCATCTCGCTGGTCCCTCAGTTTTCATTTTCTAGAAGTTTCTCTAGATCGAGTCATGCAGTACATAGTCTTTGCCTGGCTCCTTCCATGTCACCTACCTGATTTTGAGATTCAAAAACGCTGTGGTCGTAGCAGCAGCCAGCGGCTGTCCCTCTTTAAAGCGCCCCACCCCATCGCCTTTTGATGTGACTTGTCGCCGCCCTCCCCCAGTCCTTGAGATTCACCGACCGGCTCAGTCAGTTAATCCGGGATAATCTCCAGGGCTCAAGATCCCTGCTTTAATCACATCAGTGAAATCCCTTTTTCCAGGGCAGGCAACACATTCACAGGTTCGGGGGACTGGGACACGGGTGTCTTTGGGGTGGTGACATTATTTTTTGCTGTAAGTGTGGAGAAGTATTTTTCGTGCACGTATTTATTCATCTATCTAGGGATACAATCGTAAGACCACTGTGGTATATACCTGGTGGGTTTTTTCTTTTTTTTGGTTTTGGCTTGTTGATCGTCTTTTCAGGCAGAGTGTAGCTATGCAGCCCAGGCTGCCTGGAAAGTCGGGCGATCCTCCAGCCTCAGCCTCCCAAGAGCTGGGATCGCGCCCCAAGACAGCAATTAGCTTGTTGATATGCTTTATGCAGTTCGCACGCGGAGCGGTAACACGCATCTACTGCAGAAAAGGCTGCAGCCCGAGGATCTGAACGCGGCCGCGGATAGCACTCCTGGACACGGAGCCCCGCGTTCTGCTTCCTCCCGATCTCTCGCACACGGGGCTTGAACTCTTATCACCATCCACCGTCCACGGCCTCGGCTGGGCCGGGTCGTCCAGATGCCACCACCAAACCCGAGCAACATCCGGCACCTACACGCCAGCACAGGGCCCTGGTGCAGGGCGCAGCCTGGATGACGTCATTCAGACAGGCGCATTGACCAATCCGAACTGGTCGCTGAGAGAGAAGCACCATCTTCAACCAATCGTATCCCTCCGATTGCCCGCGGCCCACCCAATCACTGCACCCAAAGATGCCTCCGGAAGAAACAAGAAGGTAGGGGAAACGGGTGTGGCCACGATGAGGCGCTGTCTTTGCGCCCCAAGTGGTGGAGCCGGGGAGATGGGGCGGAGGAGGTTCGCGTCCTGGGCGTCCGGTCTTTTTTTTTTGACTTCCTGAGACAGGGCTCATTCTGTAGCTCAGGCTGGTCTTGAACTCGCAACGGTCCTGCGTCAGACCCTGGAGTACTGGGATTACAGGCGTGGGCCACCACACGCGGGTTGAGTGTAAAACAGTCCCGACTACAGGGCCTTGCTAAGTTACTAAATTGCCAAGGCTGGGCTTGAACTAGCGCTCTTCCTGCCTCAGTCTCTCCAGTGCTAGGGTTACAGACTTGCGCCCCCATTCCCAGCCTGTATTTATCCTAACTTGTGTTTGTTTATTTAGGTAATTGGAGTCAAACTCACGAGCTTGTGCTTGCTGGTTGGGCGCTGTGCCCCTGAGCTATCTCCCTGGCCTTGTTATATTACTATTATAATTATTAATTTTTAGGAAAAAAATCAAGGCAATGATGAATTTTGCTAGAAATGCGTCATAGAAAGGCCTGCATAGATTGGCCTTTCGCTGGGTGAAGGGACCAGGGCCAGGCACGAGGTGCGCGATACGAGCTGGTAAAAGCTAATGGGGGGCAGGGAGGTGTTGGGCCACTCCAGAGGCTGGGGCAGGAGAATTGCCAAGAGTTTGGGGTGAGCCTGGGCTACATAATGAGTTCAAGTCCAGGACGACTACATGGCTAGACCCTGTGAAAAGAAAAACAAAACAAACAAGCTGCGATGGATCCTAGAGTCCCGGCACTTGGGAGACTGAGGCAGGAGGGTGTCAAGGCCAGCCCAGTCTACACAGCAAAACTCTTGTCTCAACATAAATAAAAATAAAAGGTAAAAATAAATGAGTAACATAGCTGTCCCGCAATTTTAAGGGCCCGGCTCTGTCCTGCCCTGTTTACCCAGTGAGTACCTGCAGGCCCACGTGAAGGGTTGCTGGCTTTAGGACAAACGATTTGTTAGCTGCAGCTGCCAGGAAGGAAAAGGAATCCTGGGCTATTAATAAGTAACAGCGTGGCCCAGGAGTTCCCCTGCCCTTTGTCTCTTCGGTGGGCTCCGTGCGCTTCCTCTGGGTGCTGCCATTCTGCTGGCTGCCAGGACCTGCTCCCCTCCCCCATGCTGCAAAACCTGCCTGGCTCTGCATGCACCTGGACTCCAGAGAGAACCATTTGTGGCCTTCGCCCAGGAGGCTTCTTGTAGCCAGGTGTGGGGGGGCTCCTGGCCTCCCTCCGCCACTCCTTAACCTGACTAGTGAGCCTGTAGGAAACAGACGGACAGGAGCCAGGCCTTGAGGTGAACATCTTTTAAATGAGCCCTGGGGAGGCTGAGGCAAGAGGACCTCAGATTCCAGCCCAGCCTAGGCAACTTTGGCAAGATGTGTCTCAAAATTAGAAAGATAAATAAAGGGCTACTGGGGCTGGGGAGATAGTTCTGTGGCACAAATGCCTGCCTGGCAAGGGCAAGGTTGTGAGTTCAAACCTTGGTCCCACAAAAACAAAATAAAACAAAAGGCTACAGATGCAGCTTAGTGGGAAGACCCCTAGTACCTGGGGCTGGCAAGATAGCTCAGTGGACTAAAGCACCTGCTGAGGCAAGCACAGGGACGGGGTTTAATCCCAGGTACCACATGCCATGCCAGCCCCACCCGCAGGGTGGGCTGAGCTGGCCAGAATCTGGATGCAGTGGTGCACGCCTGTAATCCCAGCACTGGGGTGACTGAAAGCAGGAGGATCACCACAAGTCCGAGCTGTGTAGTGAGACCCTGCAACAACTAAATATATTTAAAAAAAAAAAAGGACAAAACAAAAACCTGGGGCCAGCGAGATGGTTCAGTGGTCTAAAGCGCCTGCTTAGGAGGGCTCAGGCAGCTGCGGGGACTGCAGTTCGATCCCCGGCACCACATGCTGCACCAGCGCCACCACCAGGGCAGGCTGAGCCAGCCACAAAATGAATAAATAAAGAAACAAACAAACACAACAAGCAAACAAACAAATAAATAAATAAATAAAATTAAAAAAAAAAAAAAAAAAAACCTGGTGCCACCAAGAAGAAGAAGGAAAAAAAAGTCTTGTATCTTCCTTGCAATTTAAATCTCACCGGCCAGCTGGGTGTGGTGGTGCGCACCTGCAATCCAAGCACTGCTGGGGCAGGAGGATCCTTGTGTTTGAGACCAGTTTGGGCTACAAAGTGAGCTCAAGGCCAGCCTGAGCTGCCTGTCTCTAAAGACAAACATAGAGGCTTAGCTCCGTGCTCTAAGCACCTGCATGGCAAGTACAAGGACGCAGGTTCAATCCCTGGTACCAGGTGCTGTGCTGGCACAGAACCCAGCTGTGTGGTGCAGGCCACCAAAACCACGTGTGGTCCCACACAGACACCTATAATCCCAGTTCTGGGGAGTCTGAGTCAGGAGGGTTGCTAGGAGTCTGAGCTGCCTAGGAAGACCCGGTAACAAATGAAGAAAGATTTTTAAAAAATATATATTTGTTAAAAAAAAAAAATATATATATATATATATTTGTTTGTTTGAAAAAAAAAAAGCAGGTGGCTGTGTCCTGCTTGCCTTCCTCTGTGTGCTCAGTCTGGTCCCCCGGAAGCGATGCTGCATTTCAGCTTCCAGCTCCTTCCTTCTGGGGACAGGGCTGTCCCTGTGGGTGGCAGTGCCTCCCAGAACCTAAGCTGTCCTCTCTCTGGGCCCTGCAACCTGAAAGCCTGCCAAGGGTTTGCTGGCCTGGACCCCCACCACGCCCCTGCTGTCTAAGGTATCCGTGTCCGCTGGGCCAGGCAAGCCCACTCTCTGAGCGGAACGCCAGGACTGGCCCAACTCCTGGGAGCCCAGCAGCAGAATGGGAGCGCGGCATGGCGCAGGCCTTGCACCCCGGGCTGACCACAGGCTGCCTTGGACAAGGCCCCCAGGGCCTGGGGTTCGGGGGTCTAGAGAGTGCAGGAGACAGGTGACCAGACAGGCCTGAGGAAGGAGGACACAAGATAGGCAGAAGGAGCCAGGCGGAGCGACCACACCCATAGTTCCAGCTACGTGGGAGGCAGAGGCAGGAGAATTGCAAGTTCAAGCACAGCCTGGACAACTTACAAAAACCTTGTCTCAGAATAAGGCCAGGAATGGTGGTATATACTTACACTCGCGACAGCACTCAACCCTCGGAGGAGGAGGCCAAAGAATCACTGTAAATTCAAGGCCAGTCTGGCTCCTTAGGAAGTTATGGGGGAGGTAAAAAAAAAAAAAAAAAAAAAACACCTAAAACCAAAATCAAAACAACAGCAAAAATGCTTTTGCCAGAATATTCTTTGACCCTATTTCATTATGGGGTTGGGTGGCCGCCCTGCTGGTGGCGGTGACTCCCAGGTGAGTTTGTGGCCCTGGGGTCTCTGCAGGAGCTTGGCTGGTGAGGCTGAAGTCGGGGAACGTTTCGGAGGGGTGCGGCTCGCGTCGGCTACCTGGGCGCAGTCTTCTCGTAACACTTCTTTTATGTACTTAGTATAGGGTCTCGCTACGCAGCTTGCGCGCCTAGCGATCCTCCTGTTTTCGGCCTTCCCAGCGATGGGATTATAGGCCTGCACTGCCATAGCCAGACTCTGTTACTTCTCAGTGTGCCCAGGGGTGGCACAAGGTGCAGGGGATCGAACCCCAGTCCCTGCACTTGCCTGAGCGCTTAGATGCGCTGAGCTATCTCACGAGTCTGGTAACCCTTTCTTGCTTGCTTGCTTGCTTGCGGTCCAGGCGATTGAACTCAGGCCCCTGAACTTGCCACAGGCAAATGCTTATTCTACCGAGCTATCTCCCTGGCTCATTCTTTTTTTTTTTTTTTTTGGTGGGACCAGGTTCAAACTCACAACCTTGCCCTTGCCAGGCAGGCACTTGTGCCACAGAGCTATCTCCCTGTCCCCCCCGCCCCCCTTTAACTTTATGTCATGGCCAGCTCAGCCTGCCCTGGGGCTGGGGCTGGCGCAGCATGTAGTGCTGTGGTCCCTGCGGTTGCCTAAGCTTATCTAAGCAGGTGCTTTAGACCGCTGAGCCATGCCCCCCTCCCCAGTTTCTTTTTCTATTGAGACAGGGTCTTAAGTCAATAAATTGCACCAGCTGGACTCTATTTGAGAGTCCCCTGCCTCAGCCTCCCTAAGCGGTGGCCAACCCAGCTCCACAGCTGTTTCTGGCCCACACTGCACCAGTGGCACTGTGTCTGCTGCGCTGGCCCTAGGCGGTGACGTGGCCAGGAAGCTGGCAGGTCACGTGGCACTCTTGCTGGCTGTGAGTTGGGTCTTTGCTCTTCTTTCCATCTCTTTTAAAACAAGGTCTTGCTTGGTAGTTGAGGCTGGCCTTGGGTTCACTGTGTAGTCCAGGCTGCTTTCTCATTTTTTTTTTGTCTTTTAGGGAGGGGTCTGCAGGGTCTTCAGGGTCTCACTACTAGATCGGGCTCATGGTGATCCACCTGTTTACAGCCTCCCAAGAGCTGGGATTACAGGCGTGCGCCACCATGCCCAGTCTCAGTTGCTGTCACAGTGCACCCTGGGGGCATGGCTGGCACCGCAGGTCCAGGATAGAACCCCAGCCCCTGGCGCTTTAACCCACTGAGCTATCTGGCCAGACAAGGCTGGTTTCTAACCTGTGTGGGTCTGCCTGCCTCAGGCTCCCCAGTGCTGTGATGACAGAAGGTGAGGATCTGGGCCTCTCAGCGGCCTAGGGCCACCGGCTGCCCACTCCCGACAGTCTTGGTGGGATTGCCAATAATGTCTATTTTGGGGTGGGGGTGGAGATGAGCCAGCCCCAAGGCTGCTGAGGGAGGATCCAGCATAGTAGCCTGTGAAGTACGTGCTCAATAAAACTGCTTCCTGTTTGCTTTCTCCTGCCCCTTCCAGCGTTGCCCTCTTGTGAGAGCAGGGCAGGTCTGGGGTATTTCCTGAAGATTTAATCTTTCTAGGCCAGAGCTTTACCCGCAGCCACATCCCCAGCCCTTTTTCATTTTGAGACAGGGTCTCCCGGAGTCACCCTGGCTAGCCTCGAACTGGTGACTGACCTCTCAGGCTCAGATTGCCCTCCCACGGCACAATAAGATTGCTTTATTGTTTTAAAATTAATCAATTAAGTAATTAATTATTCATTCATTCATTCTCATTCATGTTATGGCCGGCTCAGCCTGCCCTGGGGGTGGGGCTAGCGCAGCATGGGGTGCCAGGGATAGAACTGTGATCTCTGCGGTTGCCTAAGCTTTCCTAAGCAGGCGCTTTAGACCTCTGAGCTATCTCACCGGCCCAATTGTTTTATTTTTTACAAGTGGATTATTTTAAAGCGGGAGGATAGTAGCGGCTCCGGGCGCTTGTGATCCCAGCTCCCAGAAGGCTGCAGCAAGAGCACCGCTGGAGCCCCTGAGCCGGAGGCAGCCTGGATCACTAGGACGTGCCTCTGTGAAAATAAAACGAGCAAGACGTTGAAAATGACCGGGGATGAAATGTAGGAAAATTGGATGTTAATAAAATCCCCAGGACCCCACGAGCGGGTGTGTGTGGGGTGTGTGTGCGTGGGGGGCGGACCTGGCTCCCCCGCCTCAGTCTGGCTGTGCAGCCCAGCGCGACTTCCCCTACCGCGCCTCGACTGCTTTTCTCACGGGGAGCTGGGCTGGACGTGCGCGGTGGTCCAGGCGAGGGGACAGCTGAGCTAGGTCTGCTAACACGGGGCACGCCGAGGTTCGCACTGGGGCCAGGTACTTCTCACTCATTTTGCGCCTTGCCGTTTTTTTTTTTTTTTTTTTTAATTTTATTTATTTATTTGTTTGTTTTCTTGTTGTGTTTGTTTGTTTCTTTATTTATTTTGTGGCTGGCTCAGCCTGCCCTGGTGGTGGCGCTGGCGCAGCATGTGGTGCCGGGGATCGAACTGCAGTCCCCGCAGTTGCCTGAGCCCTCCCAAGCAGGCGCTTTAGACCACTGAACCATCTCGCCGGCCCCACGCGCCTTGCCGTTTTGTTTTTTTGCAGTACCAGGGATTGAACTCAGGACCCTGCACTTGGCCAGGCAGGCATTTATTCTACTGAGCTATCTCCCCAGCCCTGCGCCTTGTCTTTTTGGAAAAGATAAATTTATTTTTGGAGACAGCCTCTCTGTGGATCCCAGGTTGGCCTCCAAGGCACAGTGACTTTCCTGTATCAGCCTCCTGAGTGTAGGGGTGACAGGTTTGCGCCCCCACACCTCCCGGGCCCGAGGCTACAGTCGCTTTTCTAATGGCCCAGGTGTCTGCAGGGACAGAGGGGGCTAAGCGCCGGGGATGCGCCTGGCCAGCGCCCTTTTCCGCCCTCGGAGGAGCTGATGCGCGGCCTTGCCATCCTTTCTTCTGACTTGTTTTGGGGACCTGGCCTCGCCACTTGGCCCAGGTTAGCCTCGAACTCGCGCCAACGCAGACGGCGGGCCCTCCATGTCCACGCCCGCAGCCACCCGCCCAGCTAGCCCCCCTTCCCTTCGCTCCGTGCGCGATCCCGAAGGCACAGGGCGCGAGCACGCGGGGGGGGGCGCCCTTCCCCCTCCCCCCGCCCGCCGGCCCCGCCCCGGCCCGCGGCGCCCGGGACCGCGCGGCTGCAGGGGGCGCTCGGCGGGCGGTGGGAGGAGGCGGCGGCGGCGGCGGCGGCGACCGAGCAGCGCGGCGGGCGGAGGCGGCGGCGGCGGAGGCGGAGGCCGGCGACGAGGACCGGGACGAGGACGCGGAGGAGGCCGCGCGGCCGGGCGGGAGGCGGAGGAGGCGGGGGACCAGGCGGCCGCGCGAGCGGGCGACGCCGACGAGCACGGCCCGCGACATCCGCCGCCATCGCCGCCCCGGCCCCGCCGTCGCCGTCGCCATCGCCGGCCCCGAGCGCGCGGACCCGGACACCAGGTGGGCGGCGGCGGCCCCGCGGCTTTGTCCCCGCGCCGACCTTTGTCCGTGTGCCTTGCGGCCTGGGCGGGCGCTCGCCATTGTTGTCGCGCGGCCGGGCGGGCGGATCGGGGTCGCAGGATCGGGGGATCCGGTTGGTCACGGGGGATCGGGCGGGTCCGGGGAACCCCGAGGGCCGGGCCACACTGTGGGGGCCGGGCGGCGAGGGCGCAGCGCGCACCGGGGAAGTGCGCGGGGGTCCCGCGGCCCAGGACGTCGCCGCGGCCCTGCCCCTCCCCCTCCCCCTCCCGCGTCGCCCCGGGACTCGAACGCGGGCGGGGACGGGGACCGCGACTGGGACCCCGAGGCCGCTCGGCCGATGGCGTGGCGCGCGGGGAGGCCCGGGCCGCCGCGGTCGCCTCGGCTCGGGAACAAGGGGTTATTTTCACAACGCCGCACGCCCTGCCGCTGAAAACGTTTAATAATAAACAGGATGTCGCCCCTCGGCTGCCAGGTGGCCGGCTTGTTTTCTTTCCCTCCCTCGTCTCTTTCTCCCTCTCCCTTGCGTGCAGGAAATCGCCGCCTTGGGGAAAGCCCGGCCTCCCGGGCCTGGCCGCCGAGCCGGGAGGCGTCTCCTCCGCTGCGGATCCCTTGGGAGGTGCAGGCCACCCCGGCCGCCAAGGCGGCTTCAAGGCCCGGGTGCTTGCGGGGGGCGACGAGGGCCCCCGGGGCGGCCCTCCCCAGATGGCTGCCGGAGAAGGCCCGGCACGGCGGCGGCGGTGCGGGACGCCTGTGGTTTCCTTTCGCGGCTCCGTGCGCGTTGGGGATGGTGCTTCCCACCTCCCCGTGCAGCCTGGCTTTCGAAGCCGCCCGAGTGTTGGTTTGGTTGCACCCCGGTCCCGCTGCGGCCCCTCCGTCCCTCTGTGTCGGGTGTTGTGGAAATCTGCTTCTGTTGCTGGGAGAACCTCGGCTCTGGGGCTCTGGTTCAGAATACATCGGGCCTTGCAGGGCTGGGAAGATGGTGCAGGCCTCACGCAGGGCCCGAGGTGTGTGGTCGGTGCTCGCGAGCTCTTTTATCTTCAGTTGGGGTGTGTGTGGGGGGGGGGGGGCAGGGTCTTGCTACGCGTGTGGTGTGAGGCCAGCCCTGGCCTCTCGGCGGTCCTCCTGCCGGTCCTCCTGCCTCGGCTCCCGGGTCCTGGGTGTGCAGTCAGACCCCACAGTGGCGCGCAGCTGGCTGCTGCTATGGCTGTGTCAGGTCCCAGGACAGAAGGTTGGCCACTGGTTTGCCACTGCTGGAGTGACCGTACCCCGGGTGCCACAGGTGGTGGCTTGAGGCCGTGAGTGTGTGGGCGTTGGCACACCACCGGACAGCTGGCGCTGGGCCTGCTGGACAGGATGCAGAGGGGCTTTGGGGCCTCAGAAGCTGACTGTGGGGCGGCGGGAGCCCCCTGCTTCCCCGTGGGGTAGAAGTGCTTCCTGCTTCCCGCGCTGGCTGTTCTTGTTCGGGTAGGTGGGACCCTGCCCCGAGGACTGTGTGCACTGTGCTCTGAAGAGTGGGAGCAGTTATGCGCGCTGGTGTCAGGGGGGCTCTCCCTGCCTCCCCTGAGACTCGCAGCTGGGTTACCCTGGGAAGGTGGCCGCGGAGTGCTCTGTGCTGTCACCATGTTGCTGCTTTCTGTCTCTTAATTCTTGGTCCTCCTTTTTTCCCGTTTTCATCAGTCCAAACTCCTTTTTTTTCTTTTTGAGTCAGGGTCCAGTGTAGCTCAGACTACCCTTAAACTCACCAGGTGGCCCAGGCTGCTCTCAGGCTCTCCCAGGTCCTCCTGCCTTGGCCTCTGGAGTTAAGGCTGCCCGTTGGGCGGTCTAGAGGGGCCAGGGCTCAGGCTAGCCCAGCTTCTGCTACTTACTGGGGACCCCAGGTGAGCTTGCTGGTGAGTGCTGCAGCCCAGGTCACCCCCTGGAAACCTGCTCACCCCTCCCTGGGCATTGCCCTTGAGACCCTGCTGGACAGACACTGAATCTCAGGGTGGGCAGTTTGCCCAGGTTCGTTTTGGCGTTCCTGAAACAGCTTGCTTTGTTTGCTATGCTTTTTGAGTCAAGGCCTGACTGTGTAATCTAGCCTAGCCTAAAACTCACTTAGCCCAGGCTGGTCTCAAACTCTCCAGGATCCTCCTGCCTCAGCCTTCCCAGTGCTGGGATCACAGGTGTGTGCCACGGAGCCCAGCTGCTTTTTTTTTGGTCTTTTTAAACTTTCATGTTTTCCCTCCTGACCTGTGGCTATGGAGCTGGGGTGTCTCAGCACGGCCACCGTATCTTTCTCTTTTTTTGTCTTTTTGAGACAGGGTCTCGCTATGCAGTTCAGGCTGGCTTTGAGCTCATTTTTGTAGCCCAGGCTGGTGTCAAACTTGCACTGATCCTCCTGCCTCAGCCTCCCCAGTGCTGGATTACAGATGTGCACCCAACTTTTTTTTCCCTTT
>PVKN010004686.1:21196-32886 GCA_004027915.1 Capromys pilorides
CCCCCCCCCCCCCCCCCCCCCCCCCAGATCTTAGGATCTCAGCTGTTAGTTTTCTAGTGTGGTTGAATAGTCTTGTCTCAGCCTTTTTGGCCTGGTCCTGGGTCCTGACAGGGTCCCTGCTCCGTCCAGATTGAGAAGAAAAAAAGGCTTGGGTCCAAGTGTGGTGGGGCACCCCTGTGACCCCAGCATTGGGGAGGCTGAGGCAGGAGGATTGCCAGGAGTTGAAGGCCATCCTGGGCTACATAGTGAGTTAAAGCCTAGGCTGGACTACGTATTGAGACCCTGTCTCAAGAAGCCAGAAAAAGAAAAACAGAAAAAAAAAAAAAAAAAAAGAAGGGAGAGCCTGGGGAAGGGAGAACCCCCAAGCCCCCAAGAGTGGAATTTCAGGAATGGCTGGTCAGGTGGGGCTCCGGCAGGGGGCTGCGCCTGAGAGCTTAGTGTTTGCCCCCTGGTTGGGCTGGGCTCCTCGCCCCCCTCTACTGCCTTCTGGATTTCAGTTCTTTACCAGAAGGATTCTTTCATTGTACTTTGCAGCTTTTTGTGCCCCTCCCCAGGCCCTGACTCCTCCCCGGTGCGGGTGCTGGGGTCTGGGTGATCCTTTCTGTGTCAGTTTCTTTCCTTCCGAGGGTTTGGGGGCACGGCACGGGCGTTGTCCTCCTTCCCAGGCTGCCCCTGTCCAGTGTGTGTCCCAGGTGTGGCTGGAGCCCAGCTCTCCTGGATCTCGAAAACAATGCGTTTCCCCTTGAAAAACAAACTCGCCAGCCAGCCGACATCTGTTAGGCTTTGTGTTCTGAGCCTCTTGTGCTGCGCTTTTCAGCCAGCCTCCTGGAGAAAAGCAGGACTTCCCGAGGCCATCTTTTCAAACCGGAGCTCAAGTTCCTTTGAAGATTCAGGCCTTGGTCCACCTCAGAATCCTTGGGTCTGTGGTTTGGATAAAGAAACAGAGACGCTGGCCGGCCCAGGTGCCTGGGGCTGGGGGCGGGAGGTGGGTGCCACGGTGAATTCTCTGGTCAGGCAGAGCAGCTCAGGGCCAGCTTCGATTGATTTGCCTTTTTGAGACAGGGTTTTACTATAGTTCAGGCTGGCGTTGAACTCACTGTGTAGCCCAGCTGGTCTCTACCTTGCGGTCCTCCTGCCTCAGCCTCCTGAGGGCTGGGATCACAGCTGTGCACCACCACGGCCGCCTGAAGCGTAGAACTGCACCTGGTCAGCCAGCTCTGTACAGCAGCCTGAGGCCCGCGGGGCATCTGCGGCCAGAGGGAGGTGCTGGGGCCAGGATCTTGGGCTGGAGCCTGGATCCTGTGCAAGCTCTCCTCTGCGGGGCTTGCTCATCCTCCTCGGGCTGGCGGGCGTTCCAGGCCGCTGGCCGCGTTCCTGTCCTTACCTCATAGACAGTCCCAGGTGCTTTATTCTTCCCCTCACAGTCGCCTGTCACCTGTGGTGCTGTCTCCAGCCTTCATTGCCTTTCTAATTCTCTTGTCCTGCGACAACAAGCAAAGGAAAGGACGCCTGTCATTTGCCAGCCGCGTGCAAGGCCCCATGCATCTTCCCATTGATAAAAGCAAAGTCGTTTTAGGGGAAAAAAAAATTAGCAAGCCCTGAAAAGAATAAACATGAAAATAAGACTTACAAATCACAGGCCCCACCAATCCAGCCCTAACTGGGGCAGAGACCCTGGGGTTTATTTCCTCTGATTGTGTGTTAGTAATTTCAGAACTGAAGCTTTTTTTGGTTTTGTTTTGTTTTGTTTTGTTTGAAATAGGGGAAACAGAACTCGGGACCCTGTGCTTGCCTGGCAGGTGCCCTGCCCTGAGCTACCTCCCTGCCTGCTCCATGAAACATTTTCTATATACTGTGTAAGCTGCAGGTGATGTGGTTTTGTGTTGTTTGTTTTGTCTGTTTTGTCATTTTGAGACAGGATCTGGCTGTGGAGCCCAGGCTGGTTTCGAACCCCGGATGATCCTCCTGCCTGGGCCTCCCGAGTGCTGAGGTTACTAGGGTGTGTTCCACACCCAGCTTTTGTCTCCCTAGGAGGCCCGTGCTGGGCTAGGAGCCTCGGGCTCCTCCCCATCTGTTTGGCCTGTAGGGTGTTGTTACCCGAACTCCCTCCTGAGTCCAGGAGGCCCAGCTTTGGAGTGAGCCTTGGCCCTCGGGCCGAAGGTTCCCCTGGGTGACACTCCTGGGGACCTGCAGCCCTGTGCTCCTCTCCTCTGCGCAGAATCCGGGTCCCTTTGGTGCTTGTTCCTTGCGACTCCAGTCCTTAGCCCAAGGCAGCTTTCTTCATGTGGCTCCAGGTTCAGGGCCAGGGTCCTGACTTGGTCCCTGGACACATGGGAGCCGAAAGGTCTTGTGGGGACACTGATTGCCCTGGGGGCGTTGCTGGCAGGTATCTGGGGAGCTCTCAGGCTCCTGTGTGTGTGTGTGTGTGTGTGTGTGTGTGTGAGAGAGAGAGAGAGAGAGAGAGAGAGAGAGGGAAAGCAGGCCCCCTCCACCACCATGATTTTTTTTGTCTTTTTGAGACAGGGTTTCGCTATGCAGTTCAGGCTGGCCTTGAGCTGACTTTTGTAGCCCAGGCTGGTCTTGAACTTGTGCCAGTCCTCCTGTCTCAGCCTCCCAAGTGCTGGGATTACACCATGTCTTAAGAACTCTTTTTTTCACTGGGGAGATAGCTCAGTGGAGTAAGTGCTTGCCTGTCAAACGCAAGGTCTTGAGTTCGATTCCTGGCACCACCAAAAAAAAAACAGCTTTTCTCCCTTTTTTTTTCTTTTGGTGCCAGGGATCAAACTTGGGACCTTGTGTTCACCACGTCTCTCTTTTTGGCGTTTCTGTTGATTCCTGGTTTTGCTTTTCAAGATAGGGTCTTGGAAGTCCAGGTTGGCCTGTAGCTCACTGTGCTGGCCTCGTTGGACTGGAATTTGTGATCGTCCTGTGTCAGCCCTCTGATTGCGGGGGTTACTGGTTGCCGTCACATCTGGCCTGTACGCACGCAGCCTTCTCACGTGGCCTGTTTTGTTCAGCATGCTCTGAAGGCTCATCTGTGCTTTTTTTGCTGGGGGACCAGGGTTCAAACTCAGACCTTGGACTTGCCAGGCAGGCACTTGTGCCATGGAGCTATCTCCCCAGCCCCTATGCTTTCTTTCTTTCTTTTTTTTTTTTTTTTAAATGTATTTAGTACAGGGTCTCACTGCACAGATGGGACTCTAGTGATTGTCGAGTTTTCTGCCTCCCAAGCGCTGGCATTACAGGCACGCGCCACCACGCCCAGTCTCATCCACCCGGGGGCGGGGGCGGGGGCGGGGCCGGCCGGGCCTGCACTGCAGGTGTGTGTGGGGGTTGAACCTCCCACCCCTGAGTCCGCCTAAGCTGGCGCTTTGATCTGCTGCGCTGTCTGGCTGGCCCTGCCCGCCCGCGTGTGGTGAACGCACTTTTGTTTTCGCTGTGGAATGGTCTCTGTCCTGAAGCCCCGTGGCTCTGTACCTCGGGGCCTCTGGGCTCTGGGACCCGCTGGAGAGCTGAGTGACTCAGAGGAGCCACTCAGAGCAGCCCTTCCCTCCTGGGGAAGTCAGGGGCCGCAGCTGGAACCCAGCAGATTCCTCCCCCGTGTACGTAGTAGCCAAAACGGGGAGCGGTTTCAGCCAGGTGTGCTGCTGCCTGCCTCTAACTCAAGCAAGTACTCTGGGAGGCTGAGGCAGGACGATCTCAAAGGCAAGCCCAACCTGTCGGCCCCTGAAGAGAGCCTGCATGTCAGCCTTACTCTCCCGTAGTGCTGGGGTCCTTTAAATGTGCCCACTGGAAATGTTCCTTAGTGCTACGTGTCCAGAAAGCTCTGAGGGCGGGGGTCGGCTGAGTGGGGACGGTGGCGGTCAGCTGTAGCGCACCGAGCCACCCTGCCCGGAGCCTCCGGGCATGACCTAGCAGTGCCGGATGCGCTGTGTTGGGGTGGAGAACCGCGGGCCTCACACTCCCCGTGAAATTCCCTGCCGTTTTTTTTTTTTTTTTTTAATTTTATTTATTTATTTATTTGTTTGCTTGTTGTGCTTGCTTGTTTATTTATTCATTTTGTGGCTGGCTCAGCCTGCCCTGGTGGTGGCGCTGGCGCAGCATGTGGTGCCGGGGATCGAACTGCAGTCCCCGCAGTCGCCTGAGCCCTCCTAAGCAGGCGCTTTAGACCACTGAACCATCTCGCCGGCCTCTGCCGTTTATTTTCTTGATTGAAACCTCGCCGCCGGAAGTGCCGGGGCGCTCATTGATTCTGCAACCGAAAGGGAGGGGGGAGGGGCGCCCGTGCTTTCCCGGTAACCCTGGTGACAGCCACCTCCTTGGCCCTCAGCACCGCGTGACAGGCCCCAAACCCCAAACCGGAAGCGAGGGTCACGTTAGCGTAGCCGGATCCGCCCCGCTAATGCTGTCGAAATGCTCACTAGGGTTCAGCTGTTATTTGCACACCTGGGGGCTGACATACCCTTGACCCTGAGCAGGGTCTCCGGCTCTTTTCATTTTTTATTTTTGAGACCGGGTCTCCGGAAATGTAGCCCAATTTCATTGTCCTGTCTCATCCTCCCAAGTGCTGGGATTTCAGGCGTGCACCTCCGTGCCAGGCTTAGCTTAGGTTCTCAAAAATACTCAAGTGTAGGAAACAAAAACAGCTTATAAGCAGTGATCCGGATACTCCCAGTTACTTTTTTGAAAAAAAGTCAGGAAATTGGAGGCATAAATGCTCGCCTCGGCCCTCGGGAAGGAGACCACCGAGCGCTTCCCAGGAGCCCCGCAGAAGGACGCACCAGTGCCTGTGATCTCTGCGCGTCGGCCTCCGTGTGTGCCGGCGCTGGGGACTGAACCCGGGCCTTCTCGCTGAGCTGCGTCTCCCGTTCTCCTATTGACTAGTTTTAATCTGAGGCAGGGTCACTGGGTTTCAATCCGTTCCTGCCTCAGCCTCCCGGAGTGCCGGGGTCTCCCGTGTACCACCGAGGTCCCGCTTATTTCTGTTCTGAAAGCATGCTGCCCTGTCACTTGAGAAAACGTCCCATTGTCCTCGCGAGAGCGTGTCCGGATGGATGATATCATCTGTCTCGGCAACTGCTGGCATATCTTGTGCCTTCCTGACCTCCCCTTCCTCCTGCGGGTGCACATTTAGCTTGTTTGTAGCTTGGGGTGTAGTGGTCTTGGCGCAGCCGGGCCAAGCCCATCTTGCCACTTGCACAGCCTCCTGGTATGAGTTTCGCAGACTTCCTCTTTGGGGAAAAAATTGTTTCTTTGTTACTGTTAGAATTGAACCCAGGGGGGCCGGGGAGATAGCTCCGTGGCACAAGTGCCTGCCTGGCAAGTGCAAGGTCGTGAGTTTGAACTCCGTCCTGCCAAAAAAAAAAAAAAAGAATTGACCCCAGGGCCTTCACGATGTGCTACAGCCCACAGCCCTTTTATTTCTTATTTGGAGACAGGGTCTCAGCGGGTCGCTCAGTTGCTCAGGCTGGGCTTAAACTTTCGCCCCCCCCCCCCCTGCAGCCTCCTAGGGTGCTGGGATCACAGGTGTGCACCCCTGCGCCAGCTCCTTTGGGAAAGCCTGTGTGTACCGTGTGCACAGCAGTGTGTGTGTGTGTGGGGGGGGGACAGCCTGGACCTGGTGAGGAGCAGGAGAAACAGCCAGCCAGGCCCAGCTTTGGCCCTGGGTGCCCACCGCAGGATGGCACCAGCCTCTGCCCAAGAGTGTGGTGCACGTAGGGCAGGGCCGTGGGGTGGAGTCGGAGGTTCCCTGGAGTCCCTGACCTGGGGACTGTGTAGGCTCCGTGCTTGCGGCCCCCTCTTGGCCTTGTGCCGCCCCCCCCCCCCTTGAAGAGGTCACAGTGGGGGTGCTGTGGCTGCAGAGGAGCCCTGCACTGGCCTGGGGATCCCGCAGGTGGGGTGCAGGATCCGAGCCCAGCCAGATGCACACCCAGGGGACAGATCCCTGGATTGCAGCGCTAGCCCCCGGGGAGCCCAGAGTGCTTATTGTTAGCTCTGCCAGGCCTAAGGGGTTCTCCAGGGAGTGTGCGGGTGCTGAGCCCCACCCCTTGGTGGTGGGGGCTCCTACGCAGGTTCCAGGGTCACAGCCAGGCTCCCCAGCCCTGAAGGCCTGCTTTGAGGTCAGCTGCCTTTAAGCCCAGGCTCTGTCCCCCGGGCGCCGAGTTACCTGCGGTCGGTTGTTTACTCTTGGAATCATTGCTGTTGTTTCCTGGAGGCTGGGACCCACGCTGTAGCCAGGTGGCCTTGGCCTGGCTGGCCAGCCAGGTGGACGCCGCACTCAGAGCGAGCGACCCTCGCGCCTCAGCCCCCCCCCCGGCGCCCCGCATGGCTTTTTCAAATCTATTCTCGATGCCTGCGGCTGTGATGGTACAATGAGATCTTTGCGGATCGAGGGGGGCTTGGGGGTCCAGTGCTGAGGTGCTCAGCGCTGAACGCCTGCCTCGCCAGCAGTCTCTGGATACACAGCAGCTATTAAAGGCGCCTGGACTGCAGAGTGGGGCCTGGGGGTTTGGAGCAGGCAGGTATACCCTTGAGGCCATTTGTTTACGCGAGTTTCATCAAGCGCTCGGCTTTGTGCCTGCTGTGAGTGCGAGATGAAGACCCGGGTCAGTTAGCCGCGTCCTGCAGCTCGGACCCGTCTCCACCCAGTCACCAGGGCAGGTGCCAGAGGCTCTTTCTGCTGCCCTCTCCTGAGACTGCCCCCAGGCTGCCTGTGCCAGCTGGCCAGGCACTGGCCTCCTGGCAGCCGCCTGACCCTCAGCTGTCTTTTCTGAGGGAGCAGAAGGAGGTGAGGTAAGGTGGTGTCAGGGCTGGGCTGCGAGGGAGGCCGCGTGGATCCGACCTTTCTGCCACCGAGACCTGGGACAGACAGCAGGCTCTCCTGCTCCTCTGCCTGTTTAGACAAGGGTCTCACTAGGTAGTTCAGGCTGAAGCCCAGGCTGGCGCCCAACTCCAGGCAGGTTTCCTGCCTCAGCCTCCCAGTGCTGCATTTATAGGGGCGTCCGCTCACGCTCAGTGCCTGGAGCTCTCAGTTTCCTTATCCGCCAGGTGAGTGTGAAACAGCCTCTGGGCTTTTCTGGGGAGAGGCACAAAGGATTGGGGCGTGCAGTGGGCCAGCAGGTCAGTCAGGTGCCGTCAGAGTATTGGGTCTACCTTACAGGGTTTGATCAGACCCTACAACAATGTAGCAGCCAGGGATGGTCACAGTTGCCTGTAATACCAGCAGTTGAAAAAACCAAAGCCAAAATCCAAGAAGAAACAAAAGCAAAAGGAGCATTTAATAGTAACAAGTAACAGTAACAATGTAACTATTAACAAGCCCAGGTTTGTTATCCCTCAAGGAACCAAAAAATTTGAGAGTGGAAAAGGCAGGTTGGGGCCGGCCATATAGCTCAGGGGATTAAAGCACCTGCAAGCAGGCACAGGGGTCAGGGGTTTGATTCCCGGGCCTGCTGTGCTGGCCCTACCCCTGGAGTGCACTGAGATGGCAGTTGAGACTGGGCATGATGGCATGTGCCTATAATCCCAGCTCTTGGGAGGCTGTAAACAGGCAGATCACTATGAGTCTGATAGTAGTGAGACCCTGAACGCCCTGTAGACCCTTCCCTAAAATACAAAAAAAAAAAAGGTCGACCCTCCCCACTCCGTTTCCTATCAGGAGCTACCTGCTGTCCCAGGCTCAGACTCAGCTCCTGAGCCCAGAGGGAAAGGTCTGGGACCGCGCCCATCAGTGGCAGAGCTGGTGGCTTTGGGAGGGCTTCTCCGCAGGGCTCCCTGAGCTGCTTGTGTGGAGTTGAGGGCAGGGCAGGTGGGCTGCGTAGATGTGGTGTGGTCAGGAGTGGATGGTTCTGGGAGGTGGGCCCTGGGGATGGAGCTCAGGGCCGTTGCCTGATGCTCTGTATCTCTCTCAGAAACGGGTCTTGGTGAGTTGCTACATCTCCTAGGCTTAGCTTGAACTTGGGAGCCTCCTGCCTCAGCCTCCCGGGCACTGGGTCACTAGGCCCTTCTGGAGGGATGATGGGGGGCTAATGTGCTCCATACTTGTCTTTATCCACCCCTTTCTCCCCATATAGCAGATGGGCTGTCACCTCAGTTTTTTCTTTTTTTCTTTTTCTATGTGTTTGGTGTGGGGTCTTACTACACAGCTCGGACTCCTGTTTTCAGCCTCCCTAGTGCCACCATACCGGATCTCGGTGGCTGGCTCAGCGCTCCTGGGGGCAGGGACTGGCATGGCGTGTGGTGCTGGGGTCAAACCCCCGGTCCCTGCACTTGCCTAAGCAGGCACTTAGTCCGCTGAGCTATCTTGCCGGCCCTTGTACCTCAGATTTGAGTTTGTCACCTTCTTTGTCCCTCTGAACAGTCTTGCCTGGCGCGTGCCCCAGTGGCTCTCACTGTCCTGGGTGTTGTGCCATGGGCCACAGGCCAAGCCCTTCCGGTCGTGTGGATCTCGGAAACAGCCCAGCCTTGGCGCCCTGCCCCCGTGGTGGCTCGGGGGTGATTTATTGTCACCAGGAGAGCAGGTGGTGGGGATGAGCCTGGGAGCTGCAGAAACAGCCCGCACCCTGGGGGCTCTGCTCCGTGGGCACCCAGAGGCCCGGGCACCCAGAGGCCTGGGGCCTTCGGCGTGAGGTTCATCTGGCTGGAGCAGCTTGCTGCGGGTGTGTGCCCGCTGGGGCGTCTCCTGACAGCCGCGTCGCCTGGGACAGCCTCCTGCGCTGCCTCCCGCGCTCCGCGGCAGCTGCTCTGCAGCAGCTCTAGGCGGCGGGGGTGGAGAGAGAGGGTTTGTTTTGCACAGGCTGAGCGTCGGCCCCTGAGGCCTGTGCTGCTGCGCTGCTGCGGCTGGGCCTCTCCCCCTGGGCAATTCTCTGATGCAAAGTGTGGGCCTGTGGGTCTGCCGTCCGCTCCTGTCTTCCTTCAGTTGTCAGTGTAGGGGTTATTTGAAGTTAGGGTCTGCAAGGTAGTGCAAAGGGACCCTCCTGCCTCAGCCTCCGGGGTGATGGGTCACAAGCGCACCGTGCCTGGCTGAGCCGTGGTTCACGGAGATGGCAGGAGGTGCAGGAATGCTGTGTGTGTGTGTGTGTGTGTGTGTGAAGGGCCACGCGTGGGGTGGTGACTGAGTGCTCCAGTCGGCCACGTGTGTCCCTGGGGAGTGCGCAGTGGAAGCCACGGCAGCACGAGCATGAGGCAGACACCATGCGCTTCCCTCCTTTTTCTTTTCTCTTCATTCCCTCCCCCTCCCCCCCCCTCCCCTTTCTCCCTCCTCTCCCCCCTCACCTCCCCCTTTTTTTCTCTCTTCCTGAGACACAATCTTGCTATGGAGCCTAGGCCGGTCTTGTGTTCTCAGCCCCCTGGGTGCTGAGGTGACTGTCGCAGGCCCAACTCTCAGCCTTTCTTTTTTCTTTTTTTCTTTTCTTTTTTCTTTTTTCTTTTCTTTTTTTTTTTTTTTTTTTTTTTTTGAGACAGAGTCTCGCTATGCAGTTCAGGCTGGCCTTGAGCTCACTTTTGTAGCCCAGGCTGGTCTCAAACTCGCACCGATCCTCCTGCCTCAGCCTCCCAAGTGCTGGGATCACAGGCGTGCGCCACCACACCCGGCTACTCTCATCCTTTCTTATAGGTCCTAAGTTGCAGGACAATATAGTAGCTTCCCACGTTGGCAGAATAAAAATGGGAGCTGGGGCTGGGGCCTGGCTGGGTGATGGACAGCCAGGGCGGCTCTGGGGCCCTACTTCAGCTTGACAAAATAAAAAGGACACCCGAAAGGGGGTGTGGAGGCGGGGAGGATGGGCATCTACCAGCTGCTGCTTCTTCCTCCTTTCTTTCTTCTTCTGCGGGACCAGGGTTCAAACTCACAACCTTGCACTTGCCAGGCAGGCACTTGTGCCACGGAGCTATCTCCCTGACCCCTGTTTAATGTGACTTGAATTTGTTTAGATTAGTGAACTTAATGTGTATGGGTTACAAAGAACTTGCAAGCCACTGAGGTGGGCTGCGCTGTCCTCCCAGCGCTTGGGAGGCCGAGGATCTGTGGCTTGGAGGTCAGCCTGGGCTGCAGAGCGAGACCTCTCCTCCAAATAATGCAGCAGCTCAGTGCCGGGCCTACTGGGGCCTGCTACGGCGCCTGCTATGGGGCCTACCTGGCCTACCTGCGGCTCAGTCTCCAGCGATGGCCCTCCCCCTAGTTTTAGTTTTTGCTGGCTCAGCCCGCCCTGAGGGCAGGGCTGGCGTTCGGCTTGGGATCAAACCTTGCCCTGCACCTGCCTGAGCTTGCCTAAGCGGGCGCCTTAGACACTGAGCTATCTCGCCGTCCCTACTGCTGCTGTTACAGTTCTATTCAAATGTGTTCATTTAAATTTACTAAACTACTTTTGGCTTTTATATATATATATATATATATATATATATATATATATATATATATATATTCTGGCTTTGTGTTGTTTTGTGGTTTTTGTTTTTGACTTCTAAATTGATGCTTGGTGTAATTTCATTTTTTTGTGTTAAAGAATGTGGAGGTTTTGGGGGCCAGCACGATAGTTCAGCGGTCTAAAGCGCCTGCTTAGGCAAGCTTAGGCAGCCACAGGGACTGCAGTGTGATCACCTCACCGGCACCACTTGCTGTGCCAGCCCCACCCCCAGGGCAGGCTGAGCTGGCCATAATATAAATAAATAAAGTTGTTTTTTTTTTTTTTTTTTTTAAAGAATGTAAAGGTTTTAGATCATCACATCTCCTGAGAAGTTTTTTTTTTCATTATTTTTTGAGGCAGATCTCTTGCTGTGTAGTTCAGGCTGGGCCTGGAACCCAAGTGATCCTCCTGCCTCAGCCTCACGCCGGCAGCTGTGCTGTTAGGGTTTTCTGCCGCGGTAACGCAGGGCTTTTACTTGGGGCTGCGACCCAGTAGCGTACCTGTCTCCGAGGCCCTGGGCCTGTCTGCAGCACACCACAGACTTATTTATAGAGAGTTTGAAGTTTCCTGACAGTAAAGGTTACTTTTTTTTTTTTTTTTAGTAGAGGTTATTTTTATTTCTGCTTTCATTACGTCTCGTTTTATGCACTTTGGTCAGAGATGTTTGCTTTTCAAACTTGGGATTTTTGCCTCAGTACAATATGAGTCATTTTTGAAGGCATTTTCTGATCCTCGGCTCGGTGGTTTGTTGTCTGTTTTGAGCGACCTGATGTGCCGTACTTAGAGGTGGAAGGTTTTTCTTTATTTGCTTTTTTGAGACAAGGTCTCGCTGTATATTTCAGGTTGACCTTGAATTGCCTGTGTAGCCCATGCTGGCCTGGAACTGGCAGCGATCTTCCTGCCTCAGCCTCCTGAGCACTGAATTTTCAGCTCCTTTCTGGTCTGGGGTGAGACAGCGGCTGGTGGCAGGAGCACCAGGCAGAGTAACACCCCATTCCTGGTCAGGGAGCAGAGACTGGGAGAAGAAACAGGGCGGTCCAGGAGCCCCCCCCCAAGGGCGCATCCCACCACCCAGACCTCACAGCTCCCGTGGGGTCCCCTGCTGCCCAGTCCCACCTCCTGGAGCCCGTGTTCTGCTCTCCCTGGGGCTGGCTGCTCCCCTTGACTGTACCAGCCCTGCTTTCTTGGTTGTCAAGTGAGACTTGTCTTTTCCCGTGTGTGTGTGTGTGTGTGTGTGTGTGTGTGTGTGTGTGTGTCTCTCTCTCTCTCTCTCTCTCTCTCTCTCTC
>PVKN010004687.1:0-32815 GCA_004027915.1 Capromys pilorides
AGCAGTGCTGTTTATTTTACCAGGATTATGTTGAAGCAACTTTAATTGTATTCATATTAAACATATCGATGTTAGAACTGATGTAATATGTTTAGCATTAATATGAAGGTTGCTGAGTTGGGGGCTTTTCAGGTAGAATTAAAGGGCTGGGAAGACAATGGGACATATGGAAAGCATTTGGTTCTGTTCTTGTCTAACAAGAAGGATTAGTGCATTTGCTGAAGTACAGTCTGAGATGTACAGTGGGCTGCAACGCTACCATCTGCTTCCCTTACCATGGTATTCCTCTTGGCCGGCGTGAGCGCAATTGCTCTGGGTCCCTGTGTTCTCACAAGCTCCACCAAAGCGCGAATGTCAGGGATACTTCAGATGCTTTGCAGCTGGCTGTCGCACCCAGAGATGTTTCAAAATGGATTTTGTAATGGCTTATAAAAGTCCCACATTGTGCACCAGCAGTTATTGAGTGTGATATAGTGTGCACAAGAATGTTCCAAATTCCCTCCGCGCTGGATCCATCAATCTGGCTCTATTAGGGTTGGCAGGATAATGGTTGGAGAGAGGCTCTGGACTTTATCTCCAGCTGAAAGAAGCGTCCTAATTATCTACTCGTCAGAGCAACCCCACTCCTGGCTTGAGGAGAGATCGCTGCCAGCTTAGGCCCAGAAATTCCAAATCCTCACAGTCACTGGCCAGACCTACGGAGGCTGCGATGTGAGGCTGTGTCCGGCCCAGCTGGGGAACAGAGTCCCTGAAAGTCCTAAAAATCCATCTGAGAGCTCTGCTCCAGCTTAACCCAGTAAGGCTGAGTTTCCTAACCCTTTCCTGCCAGGCCAGTTCCATCCTCCTGAAGCCCAAATCACCTCCTAAGGCTATGTGGCAGAGGCCGGGGTCCAATTCAGAGAAGTTAGAAAGCTTCGTGTTCTGTAATTTAGGAATAATATTTGCCCCTCCTACGCTAGGAATACTGAGAAGTTTAAAGGGGTGAGGGCACCCAACAGAGTATCTGGAACATATCATGCACTCATTAGTGGGCAAAATAGAAAGTCTACGGTGACTTGCAATCCCAATACTTGGGAGGCTGAGGCAGGAGAACTGTAGGCTCCAGGCCAGCCTGGAAAACTTAATGAGAATTCCCTAAACAGGAAGGCTGGGGGAGAAAAGTAACCCTAGTGGAATGTGGAGTGTCAGGGCCACATGGGACATGGATGGCTTGCCTGATGGCAAGATGGCTCATGTCTTACGGAATACTGAAACAATGTTTATAAAGAGCTTTCACCTTCACAAAATGCCTCTCACTAATGTAGTTCTACAAATTTCTATTATCATTGTTACCGTTCTCCCTATTACACTGAGGAGAAAGCTAGACAAGGAGAGAAAGTGAGGCTCAGAGAGACAAAACGATTTGCCCATTTGCTTGAGGATGACTTCCTGAACACCTATCACTGGCTTTTTGGACTGAGAGGCACAAGAATGCCCAACCTGCTGTGAGTAACCAGGGACTGAGACAGGACGGAATGCACAAGCTCCCTAGCATCACAGACCTTTCCTGTCCTGTGCCAGCACACTGTCTTCCTTTCAGAAAGTGCTCGGGAGAACCGCAGTGCAGGTGCGGCAGGAGCTGGAGCACGTATATAAATACCTATATAACATCTATACATGAGCATGTACAAGGAATGTAGCATAGTGAGATTAGAGAAAGGAACAGGACACAACCTTCAGGAAGAGGTGGACCCTGAGCTCTGTTTGGGAAATTGATGGGACTTAGACATGCAAAGGGAGACCAAAGCACTCACAAGAACTAGGATAAGCGAGTGTCTCCCAGCAGGAGAGCAGGAGGAACTTGTAAGGAAAAGGGGATGTTTCCTTTGAGCTCCAGAGGTGGTCATAGAAAGGACTAGAATAGCAGGCCCTACTAGGACTGATGTGTGGAAGACTGAAGCAAACTGAGGAGCTAGGCTTTTTCTTTTTGAAAGATGGGGAACTCAGGAAGGGTTTAGAGGAGCATCGTGTCCTACATGATCAGAGGTATGTTTTCAGAAAGTGAGGCTGATACCTGGAAGGAAGTAGATAGGTAAAGGAAAGGTAGGATGACTAGCGATGCTTAAATCCAGGCAAAGCCAAGGAGAAGGGCCTGGCAAGGTCGATAGGAGAAAAGGGGGAAGAGAATATCAGCACTGAAGAGATGAGAACATACAGCCCTGACCTCACAGAACGGTTGCAGCTTCTGCTCCGAGGAGTCTGAGATAGCGTAGGCAGGAGCCAGCCATGGGCCAGCAGGATTCAACACCAGTGTGTCCCAGACCTGCTGGTGAGTGGTATCACTGAAACTTACCTTGGACATATGGCTTGAGGAATGACTTCGTATGCAAGGCCTGCTATCATGAAGCAATACAGACTCGGTAGCTTAAAGAACGGACATTGTTTTCTTACTGTTATTGAGGTGAGAAGTCTGAGACCAAGATGTTAGTGGAGTGAGTTTCTCCTGAGGACTATTTCCGTGATGTGTGGATCGTCACAGCTGTAGGCTGCATGTTTGTATACCCCGAGGAGTTGACTGGTACCTTTGTCATAGAAGCCCCAAAAGGATCCCTTGCTGCCTGGTTGCCTGGGGCAGCCCCAGTGGAGCCTATTTTCTTGGCATGGCTATTACTAGCTCATATTTTGCCATCAAACATGTCCCAGTTGGGGTATAAACTTAAAGGTGCAAGCTAATTGTAGCACATGTCAAGTGCTGTGCTATATAGTGATCCATTCTTTAATAGATAGATGTTCTTTCTTCACTAGCAAATCCCCTCCACCTGGTCGCATACTTCCTAAAGGCCATGTCCATGTGTCCTCACTCTGTCTCCAGGGAGGCTGACCCAAGACTGAACTCAGACCCAGAGCTGACACACTGTAAACGCAGTCATGCCTCAGCTCATGGTTGCTTCTGCTTGAGAACAATTTGATTGTGAACAGCAGAACCATTTGGCAAAATCTACTTCATTGCTGAACTCTTTATCAGATGATAACCCTGAATGTGGCTGTTCTGCCCAGCAGTGGGGAGAAAATTAAGTTCTTGAACTGAGGTATCACTGTGTTTAGTAAGCAGGACTCACTTAGGTAAGGTAGTCAAGGCATTTTCCCTGCTGTGGAGCTCATCTCCACTGAATCCTCCATGGAATCATCCATTCCTAGTCTCTGACTCTTCTGAGAAAAGGGTCAGCTTCCACCAGAGCTACCATGCTGGTTGAGTTAGAGAGGAGACAAGAGAACTGGGCCCAACAGTGAACAGGCCCTTCCCTGCAGAGAGCACACCCTGTAGAGCAGGGGGGCAGTGCCTCCTCTTTCTCCTGGAAGGGAGCCCCAGCCTTGCTTCTCAGACCAAGGCAACAGCTGAAAGTCCCCTGAGCAAGACGGAGGAGCACTCGTGTCACCTCTGATCTCAGGGAAGGTGAAGAAGCATTACAGGATGCTGGGCTGGGCAAAGGGCCCATTTGGCATCACTCTGCGAGGACGCCTGACCTGTAAGGCTTGTGCTTCACTCATTTGTTCTCCTCGTGTCTGGAGTCCCTTCCTTAAGGAAAATCCTTCCTGGTTGCTGTCTCTGTACCTCCCTTTGGCTCTGAGAGGAACCTGTCTGATCCCCTTGGGTCACCATTACATTGCTTTTCTTTCCAGCTGCTCCTTTAGGTCACTGTGTCTTAGATCAGTAGTTCTTGATCTTCGGTACATCTGAATCTTCTGGAAGTCCTGCTCGACAGAGATTTCTGGGCCTCCCTACTTCCATTCTCACTTAGAAAGATTGGCATGAAACCCAAGAAGATGTATGTCTGACAAGTTCCCAGCTCAGCCTGTGGCTATTACCTTGGGCCACACACTGTGAGAGCTGCTGCCCTTGATTTTCTTTGGGAAAGGGGCCGTGCCTCATTCGTCACTGGGCCTGCCACCTGGCCTCCTGTTAGAATTAGCCAGGAAGCTGGCTAATGGCCCCTACCCAGTCCACTTCCCCCAACCCAGCTGTGAAACCCAACCCCTAGCAACATGTTAAGGGCCGGTAAGGTAACTTTCAAGTGCAGTCAACACTGAGAAATACTAGTCTATTTTCCTGGAACATGATTTCTTTCAGCTTTCAACCAACTAAAGCGGCCTTTCTGGTCTCAGCTGAGCAAGCCCTCTTTCTTTCTGTGTTCTCTGTGTGATTTTTCTTCCACCATGTTGCAAGGTCCATTGCATTTAAGTCATCTTCATGGGGTAGGTGTTGAGGGTTCGCAGGACCACAGTTTGTGACACTTTCAAATAGTACTGAGTATTTAGTCAATGCTTACTTCATGCGGTGGCCAAGAAAATTATCCTCTTAATATAAATTCAGGCAGGTTCCTATAATTCACTCCCATGGCCAAAAGAATATTTTCAGTTTTCATTCAAAAAAGAAAAAGAAAAACCAACCTCTCCTACTTTTCCTGTTTCTGAAACTCTGTTCAGTTGCCTTCCATGTTTTTGTCCAGCAGACCAACTTCATAGGAGGATTATAAAAGGATTCAGATTTAAACAGTGAGGTGAATCTCTGAGGTGAAGAACACCATGACTGCGTCTGTGGGTTCCAGAGTCTCAGCTGGCTACTCTTCTCTGAGCACATTCTAGAAAAATACGCAGCTCTGACAGGAAAGTACTGGCAAGGCCTTTCCTTCCCCTCCTTAGTTTCCACTCAATGGTGTTTTGTGCTCAGGTGAGAAGAGGATCCAATTTACATTTCAGCAGTTCTAAGCAGGGCTTCTAAGCAATCTCCACATTTCCGATTTGTTCTCAGGAAGCGTGGCCCATGGATGGGCGCCCTGGGAGGCACTCCAGCTGGCTCTCTCTCCAAGCCCCTTTGGCTTCCAAGTTATTCTTTCCATCCAAAGTGTTTCCGCAGAGGTGAATGTGATAACCGTGTCTGCTCACCAGAACAGTTGGCTCTTAGAAAACTCAATGGAGAGAAATTCTCAACTGGAGGAAGTCGCCACCAGGGCCTGATGCCACCAAGAAGCCAAGTAAGATGAGACAGTGGAGGTGAAGGGGAGAAAGGTGTGATTAGTCAGAGGAGTGGACAAGTGAGAATGTGGCGATCCTGAGTTTGGAAAGTTTATTAGAGAAAGAAGGAGAAAGAAGAGGCTTCCTGTGGTGCTTGCTGTTCAGGCTCTGCCTCTTGTTCTCACAGCCAAGTAGTGTTATGTCTGGAGCCAACTCGCATAGCAGGTCCTGCAACCAGGGAGGAACACAGCCTGTCACAGAGTAGGGGCTGCTTGGAAGGAGAATGGTTAGATTGGCAAATAGTGTTCATACATCTACAAAATCCTACTGAGAGCAGCAGCTTTTTAAAAACCCTTAGTTTTGTTTTATTTACTTCTTAAAGTTCAAACTTACATCTGGTTAAGTATCCTAATCTCACTGTTGCTGAATATTTCTGTGTGTACACACTCATACACCTATCAGGAGAGGAAGACACAGAGCATGCTGAGCCCATGAAAGGCTCTCTTTATTGTGTATTTTGATTTTATGAAAAAATACAATAATTTTCATAACCTAATAATAAGAAAATAGCAGTAGCAGTTGGGATGTTTATCATTACCTTCAAATATATATATATATTTTTTTTTATTTTTTTTTTCTTTTCTAATGTATTTAGTTCAGGTCTACGGGGTCTCATTATGTAGATCAGACTCCCAGGGATCCTCCTGTTTTCAGCCTCTCAAGAGCTGGGATTACAGGCACTTGTTACCATGCCCAGTCTCAGTCAGGGTCCCAGCACCTCCCCGGGGACAGAACCAGCACAGCACATAGGGGTCCAAACCCCAGCCACTGTGATCTGCCTCAGCAGGTGCTTTAGCCCACTGAGCTATCTGGTTGGTCCTACCTTCAAATACTTTATCATTACCCTGAAATATTTTGAAAACAATGGAAGGTATAATTTGGGGAAGTACTGAATCTCTCCTTTTTACTCATGGATGCTCTTTTGTTTTGCTCTCTTTTGAGAAGCCACGCAATAGTTGAGCATGTGCGGCTGATTTGTGTCACTCGGTGTTGTGTTCCAGGGCTCCCTCCTTCCACCTTCCAGGCAACATGCCACTCCCTATAACCACTGGTCAGACTTCAGTGACTGTGGTAGTCTCTCGTGTTTGAGCCTTGTATCCATGGAATTTCATAAAAGTGTCTTCTTTTGCTCAACGTGATGTCTGTAAGATTCATCCTATAAAAGTGATGTGGCTTTTTTATAGAATGGACTATGACTCAACCATCAAGTATAAACCTGAGCTGTTATACGTAAATGGCTGCAGCTCAAGACCACATAAGTGAGATAAATCACACTTGCATAGGAGAACATCATCTTGTCTCACCGGCATGAGAAGTGAACAAGTAAATAAATCCAAAATATATCACTGATGTTGAGAAATACAAAAACCTGCTCAAAAGAAAAGAGGAATTGTGGTGGGGAGAGGAGAAAAGGAAGGAAGGGAAAATGAAAAACTATATGTATGTATGTACAAGGTAGTTAAGAGAGTTATACAGCTAGTTTCTCTTAGTTCATTGAAAAGAAAGTCTTGTGCTAATATTGTCTGGATGTATATCTTGTACCCAAGTAACTACTATGAAGATAACAGTAGGCAATATGTTAATTATTATTACTCTAATGTCTTGTCTTCAGAGTCTGTCTTATTTACTTTTTTCTCTTCCAAGCGACAACGCAACCCATCCTAGTGTCTGCTGTCCTCCTTCATTTGTTCATTTCCTCCAGGAGCTATTCTATGGTGTGAATATACTATTATCCATTCTTCTATGGTAGGCTTGTGGTTGCTCCCAGCTTGGGTTGATGTCCATTTTGGAGCATGTCTTGTGTAGACATGCAGACTTTTCCTTTCAGTTGCATATGTTGGAGTGCGGTCAGCAGTCCTAGTTGGTGCAGTGTGCGGGAGCTAAGAGTGGGGTGTTCTTGAGCTTGAGAGTTTCCTGTGCTTCTGAGAACAAGGCTCATATAAAAGAGCATAATGCCTTCCATTTCATCCCCCCTGCGCACCTCTGACCTGCCCTCTCACCACAGCCCTTTTGCACCCTCCTTAGTAGCCATCTGGTGGCCACACACTTTCACCATCGTTCTTGAGTATCTCATGGCTCTCTGTTCTTATTGCTTTCTCTGCTGTTGATACCTTCTACCCCGGTTCCCTATTGGAGAACTGCTATTTGTCCCTCAGGACTTTGGGGTTTTGTTTGTTTGTTTTTTGAAATATGTTCTTGCTAATTCAGGCTAGCTTTGATCTTATTATATGGTCCAGGGTGACCTTGAACTTATGGAGATCCTTCTGCCTTGGCCTCCTGAGAGCTGGCATTACAGGTATGCACCACCATGCCAGCCTCCCTGGAGATTCTTAACCCTTCACCAAATCTCTTCTTGGTATTTCCCCTTCTCTCTCAGTGATGATTAATTTTACACATCAGCTTGACTGGGCCACAGGATACTCACATAGCTGGTTAAACATTACATCTGGATGCATCTGTCTCTGAGGGGGTTTGGGGAAGAGATTAATACTCGGATTGGCAGGCCAAGTAAACTGCATGGTTCTCCCTAATGAGAATAGTGCAAGCCAATCCACTGAGGCCCCGAGGAAGGTTGAATTAACTCTACTGAACAGGACCTAGGGATTTAGCTCAGTGCACAGAGCCTGCCTGGCAAGCATGAAGTTCTGAGTTCAATTCCTGGTACCAAAACCAAAACCAAAACGAACTTCCATTCTTCAGCTGGAGATGGAGCACTGATCTCCTGCTCTCAGCATTCCTGGTTCTCAGGGCCTCCAATCCTTACTGGAATCTGCAGGTCAGCTCTGGAGGTCCCAGCCTTCACACATTCTTGGATCTCTAGTTTATTGACAAAATTTTGTTAGACTTCTCAGCCTCCAAATAATTAGATGATGCTGGGCCATGGTGGCACATGTCTATAACCCCAACACTTGGGAGGCTGAGGCAGGAAGTTAATGCAAGTTTGAGACCAGCCTGGTCTGACAAAAAGTGAGCTCAAGGCCAGCCTGAACTGCCTAGTGAGACCCTGTCTCAAAAAAAAAAAAAAAAAATTAGATGGTGCTCCCTCATGATAAAGAAATTACAGGTGTACACTGAGGAAGACTGTGTGCGTGCGTGTATGTGTGTGTGTGTGTGTGTGTGTGTGTGTGTGTGTCCATCCTATTGGATGGCTGGTTGTCTCTCTGCAGAACCTAATTAAAGCGTTCTCCTAAGCATGCTTGCTTTTCTGTGCCCACAAAGCATGTTACCCGTGTCTTCAGCTTCTCTCATCCTTCTGCCGTGCTGAGATCACTTTGTCTGGGGCCTCAACATCTTGCAAGGCAGGGCCTGTGCCTCCTTCATCTCTCTGCTCTCCACTTATCAGCACCAGAAAGAGCCTCAAGAAACTTGTTCTGGCTTCATCCATGAACTGTAGTTTGGATGAACAGAAGAGATGGCCTAGATTTTTCCTCCCTAGAGATATAACAATAAGAGGCAAACTGTTTAGTTCTAGAACATTTTACGTGGAATGATTTGTTGTAGTTATAAGAAATAATGAACATGAAAGTAAGTAAGAAGTCTAGATGGTAGTTCATACCTGTAAGCCCTGCTGTTTGGGAGGCTGAGGCAGGATTGCAAGTTCAAGGCCAGCCTCGGTAACTTAGCAAAACTGTCTCAGTATAAAATAAAAAGTGCTGGAGATGTAGCTCTATAAGACAGCATTTGTCTAGAATGCACAAAACCCAGGGTTTAAGGGCCAATACCACAGAGAGACAGAGAAGAGGAGAGGAGAGAAGAAGAGAGGGAGGAGAGGAGAGACATGCTGCTGATTCAGAATTTATCTATGTTCTATAATATCAAACACTCAGATGCAAAGTATTATTCTATTTTTCTTTGGCAGTCTGCTCAGCTATTTCCAAATATCCAGATGTTTTCTCTGATATAACCCAATAACTCCATGCTTTTCTCACACTTTATGAAGATATTTAGAATTGCGGAGGCAGATCATGGAATTTAATTGTAAATTCAGTACAGATAGAGCCAACCACAGGAACTTGCCCTATTCATAATACTCCAAAGGATGTCTGAGAGATAAGGCCCAGAGACACATCCAAAAAATGAACCTAAGATGGGTGCAGTGGTCCAAACCCAGCCATTCCAGAGACTTTCCCAGTCACCATACACCCGCTAGTCATCCAGCTACCCACTGCCCCATCCTCCTTGGCCACATGGACAAGCAGCAACTTTTTTCAAAACATGTGAATCACCTGAAACCACTAAACATTGAAGTGTCCATCATCTTTCCACTGCTGCAACAAACATCTACAATAAATTAACTTTAAAAGAAGAAATTTTATTTTGGCTTTGAGTCTTGGTGGTTTTGACCAATGACTCATTTGCTCTATTGCTCTGACCCTGTGGCAGCACAGTCCACCATGGCAAGCGTATGTGTCCTCGGGCAAAATTGAACAAAGTGACTCCTTAAACAAAGTCATCTTCCAGTAGGGGAGTTCATACCATGAGCTCTGAGGCTTAGCAGCAAGACCTGGGCATCTGTGGGGAAAGCTAGTCTTCCCCAGTGTCTTCTCAATACAGGAAGATTCCCTGGGCATAGAGGTCGAGGCTTTGTGGGTAATGGCAGAGCACAAGAGGATCAGAGTATAGAACAGGAATGATGAAGCACAATTTGAGAAGGATCAGAGCAGAGAACAGCAATGACATGCCAGAATGGGGAGCCACACTGGTGTTCTCTGGATCAACTTCATGGTCAGGAAATATAGTGTAGGAGCAACCTAAATCAGCACAGTACTTCTAACTAATTCTACAGGATGCACCTTTCAGTGAAGGGGCCTCAGTGAGTATAAATATTTAATGAAGTAAGTGGATTTAATCATAATCTATTGAGTTAGTATTAGGTTAATATAAAACTCGGTCTGTGAACTAGACTATCTGACCTCAGAATAAAAAAATCCATTGCCAAATAAATATTATCATCAACACACTACCTATCCCTTTTGGAGCTCCACCTTGGCTATGAGCATTATGAGGCCTGAGAGGTCATCAGTAACAACAGCTGCCTAGTGTTACTTCAAGTCAGCCTTCCCCAGATTTATAAGAACTTAGGAGTCCCTGTCCTACCTCTGTCCCCTCTTCTCATGTAATCCTATCAGCATCCTGCAGATTTTAGTTCCCAGGGAACATACTTCATAAAGTATTAGACCTAGAGACCCCTAAAGGACTTTCTAAAGTTCTTATGAAGGAGTCTAAGTACTAGTTTTAAAAACATACATACAATAAGAATAGGGGTGCAGAAAACTCTTTCTTTCCGTCCTTCTATGCAGCTCTGCAGCAATGGCAATGTCAACAGAGAGGGGTGTGGGCTAGAGCTCAAGGTGAGGCCTGGAAAGTGCTTTCAAGGTGTGAGTGTCAAAGTCTAAGGGCAAACCTCGAGGACAGCCAAGGCACTGTCTCTGCCCAAGGCAGCCACTCACTGGCCCCACAACCAATGAGGGCCATGGTCCCAGCAGAGCACCCAATCCACATGTCCAGGTGCTGGAGCATTATCACCATCGAAGCCTTATGCCCCGGCCAAGAGAAGGAAAAGAGTCACTTCCTAGATTCAGGGGTGACTTCTTAATTTGTGTTTCTTGCTTAGAGATCAATGGTTCTTCTCCATCTTTGGAGTAGTTATCATCCTTAAAAACTCCTATGGGAATACAAATTGGCTTTTATTTGCCAAACATCCACCCATAGTGAGTAATTCATACATTCATCTTACACTAAAAGACTAATGAGATTCAGAGTTTCAAATTTCAAGAAGCTAACTGGGTATATTGACTGGTGACCAGGAATTTCTTGGATTGTGTATCCAGCAGTCAGTCCTCTAGTTCTCTGTATTCTAGCAGCGATGGCATTCTCTGCTGAGAAATTGTTTCTCTCCAGTTCCATCAGGATGACTTCGATGAGATGCTGGTCAATGTGTTTGTTACAATGGGATCTGGTTAGAACAAGATTAGTAGCTGCTTGAAGAGTCTTGGCTCTTCTCCAGCCCAGAAGAGACTGGAGGGCCAGAACTGGGATCATTTCATGTCTGTAACCCTCATGACCTTCCTTGCCTGGCAGTTTGTAAAGCCCCTCTTCAAATGTTTAGTGGATTTAAAAAAAAAAAAAAAAAGTTTGATCCAGCTGAGACTTGGACCAGAGGAAGACAAAGACACTGCTCTCAGAATTAGGGGCAGAGGTGAAGCTGGCCTTTGCTACTGTGTACCCAGTCAGACTATAGATCCGTCTAGACTATGGGTCAGATTATAAAGGTAAGTCTCTGGGGAACAGTTCATGGGCTTTATTCATCATGTTCTGCCTCACATCAGGGCTCCTCCTTGAGCTGCTCAATGACAACAGTCAAGTAGCTGAGCTATCAAGAAGGAAAGACAGTGCCCTCCAGGAGTCAGCCCAGGGTCCCTCTTCAAGGCAAGTCAACTACAAATTTTCCAGCAGCTCTTTGAACTCTAAAGAGTCTCTGATTTTCTTCCTGTCTGCTGAGGAGGCTTCCTGACAGCTCTCCCTTCATCCCTTCTCTCTCTGCTCTTTCTCCTCGACTTCCTTTCACCGTGCAATGGGGGGTTACACAAAAGCCACAAATTCCAAGCTATATGTAGCACAGAGTGGCAGTTTGTCCCAAAATACCACGTCGCTGACTACAGCAAACACAAATTACAAGCTTTATCTAATCGCTGTTATGTGACCGGTCATTTTTGGTTTCCAAAAATGACAGTGAGTGGCATGTTCCTGCAGCTGGTGGTGGCACGGGCTCAGGTTTCAGATCTCAAGCGCACACAGATGCGTGTGGAAACCGGCATCCCGAGCAGCCGATTCAGAAAGGGAAATAGCAGAGAGCAGAGAGGAAGTGCAGATAAACAAATTTCACTGGCACGGACCTCAAAAATAAATCCTTTAAAAATCCTTAAAATCATGACACAGACTGCAAGAGCATGGACATCCATCTCGACAGGGTCAGCACCGGCTCCTGCAGGTGATCACCCCAAGATTGCTGCAGAATGGCTGCGCCAGACATTGCAAGGAACACCGTAAAACTTGTCTGTGATTTCCACCAAGAATAGGTGGAAATGCAGTCAACAAGACGGTGCTGGTGTCTGAAACCTGAACTAGCTTACCACCACGATCTGCTTTGAATGACGTTGTCCAGGAGGAGAGCTAAAAATTCACCCACTGTCCCAAGCTGGCGGAGGTTGAGATGAGTTCCATGTGAACATGCCAGCAAAAGTGGCCTGGAAAGAGGAATTTCACCACTACTAGGAGCTGCCGTGTCTTTCAGAATTGCTCTATCAGCACAGTTGACTCTCTTTGCCCGTGAAGAAGGACTTTCAGTTACCAGGAAAGGCAGAGGAGGAGCCGGTGAGGAGTTTGGCCCATAGTCAGAGTATCAAATACTCCCACTCAAAATAAACCAGAGTTCCTCAGGGGCTCCAGGGTACATGCGCGCCCCTCGAAAGCACTCCTCTGAAAATTCTAAATAGCTCAAGGATTTGCTTGAGTGAGAGTTCTAGCAAAGCGTAAACATGTTTAAGAAAGCAAAGCCCTTTAGAAACCTAGGAGATCACACAAGGCCTCCGTTTCCAGGACAGCTGAGCTCTTGCAGTGAGCTCTTGGGCCTGATGCACCCGGGCCAGCAGAGGGGAGAAGAGGCATGGGGGATTCTCTAGCGGCTGAGAGCAGCGGTGATGAAACAATGAACAGTCTGAGCTAAAGCTAACTTTCACTTCTCTAAACTATAAATAAATCAGCATTGTTACTTTTCCTTCAGTTCTATGTTAGATTCATGAATGGGTCTTTTAAGAGAAAACTTGGGATCTGAGGATCAACTCTATCTGCATTAGCTGGAAAACTCAATTTTCCTAAACGTGGAAAAAAAAAAAAAAGAGGATGTTGGATGAGCCATGCAGACTGCCTTTGAGTTCTGGAATTCTATTTCATTGAGGCCACTTCTTCCTGGGAAATGGGCTGGAATAAGGACTGAACACAAAGGAGCATCCCAATGCTTAGACATTCTCACCTTTTGCAAACAGGCTAATGTCCCCTTTGCCACCTTGACATCAGTTCTGTGCTCAGCTACCCTGCGCCACCCTTTCTCAGCCTGTACCACACTGAGAGGGGGCTCATCCCTCCGGAGCTGCTCATCATGCACCAGTTCCCATGGTGGCTGCTAAGGCCAAGGCAGCCAGAAGTAACAGTAATGATAAAAACTAGCCTTTGCATAGTCCCCGCTGTGCTACTCAGGTTATATATTTATACTGAAGCGGTTCCTAGTCCTTGTTTCATTTCATCCTCTGGATAATAAGATAATGCAGTTGTTTGTGTTATCATTTGATCAACAATGAAACTGAGATTTAGAGATCAGTTGCTTAATTGGCCCAAAGCATTGCTGTTTCTTCTGACTGCTAGGAATCTCAAGGTCAAATCTCAAGGCCCAAGACAAGTGCATACAGGATTTGCTGTACTTGTGTTCCTGTCACTCCTGACTCCTTTTTTGTCCTTTAACCCTGGATTTTCTACTTTCTTTCAGCTCACTTTATAGTTTATGCAATTTCCTGTAGCTGTAAAGTGAATTTAAACCATTTCTGGGAGAGAGAGATGTAAATAGATGAGTGACAGCAAGCTGTGGCAGAGCCGAGATGAGCACTGAGCCCCGGCTGGCTGGCAGCCCTCGCGTCTTCTAGCATAGAGTGGGCCGCTGCTCATGGGGACCATGTACACGTGCAAAGGTGAGAAGCCCAAAGGGCCAGGAGGAGATTTTAGTTTGCAAAACCACAAGCTGCGTGGGTTCTGGCCAAGGACTCGGCAAGCTTAGAGAGAAGAAAAGGTGGGACTTGGGTCTGTAATCTTCCAATGAAGAGCTTAGCTACCTTGATAAGAGGCACACAGACCCAACAATGAGGTCCTCAGGGAACAAACCAAGAGCAGGTCCTGACTTTAGTGACCTCAACATGGCTCAAAGAACTGAACTGTCCTAGCACCTCTTCAGGAACACAACCAGGGATTTCAGGAGCCTGAATCAGCAGTCCCGTGCCTATCTAAAAAGTGTCACAAGGACCAATAGTATCACAAAGGGTTTAATAAGATAAAGGACAGTCACCTATAACATCTTGTAAAAAGCTGCAAAAGTACAAAAGAGCAAAGAACTCCATTTATAATTCTTAAAAATTAGGAGGAAGTTTAAGAAAGATTCTAACAAAGAAATAAACCATAATTAGGAGAAAATAAAAAAGAAGGGAAGGACCAGGGATATAATGCAGTGGCACAACACATGCCCGGTAAGCACGAGGTCCTGAGTTCAATTCCCAGTACCACACACACACACACGAACTGGAAACTAAGTGCCTATACTACAGTAGGCATTATATTGAGGGTTTCCTATCCCTTCCCTCATTGAATTAGAAAGACTAATACTACTCCAAGGTATAGCCCTCCAGTTCCCATGTGACATGTGACAGGGAGCAAGGCTCAGGGTAATTTCATAACCTGGACAAGCTAGCAGGTGGCAGGTTGGAACTATTACCCCACGCAGACCCAAGTATAAAACCTAACCCTACCAACTGGCTGCACCACTTAGAAGAAATGATTTCAAGCCAGTCTACTCCAGCCAACCCAGTATTGGACTGATATCCTGGATGCATCCTAACCCACCTATCAAGTGGTCTCCTTCTACAATCTTATGAGAATGTACAAAACACGCTGGAAAGATAAACCATGATAGAACAACCAGACCTACTAGGAGTTAAGCCATTTCACAACCAGCAAAAATAAACATTTTTAATACTCAAAAAATAAAGAACATGAAGCAAGCATTAAAACTAATTGAAATACTTGACAGTTATTTGGTTGGTTATTTTATATATCTGGATCACAATGTAGAAGCAAATTATCCTTTATGCAATATAAAAAGTAAACATAAATAGGTTAAAAGGCAAAATTATTAAGATGGGTCATAAAAAAACATTTAAAACAACAGTATTTCATCATAATGACCAAGCACTATTTATTTGGTATATAGAAAATCATGCGACTTTCAGTGTGTTGTGTTTTGCTCTTTGAGGTGGTAGCGTAACAAAATGCAGAGCCAACAGGCCTGGGGTTCTAAGGTGCTGTGCGAGGGCTCTGACAGTGAGCCGTGCTGCACGTGGAGGCAAGCTACACCACGAGCCTAGAGCTGCTCTTGGCATGAAATAAAGAATAACTGGGAATGATAAACTTATTTCACTGTGGTATTGTTCTTATTGTTTGTCTATATCCCACAACATCATGTTATATATCTTAAAAATATACAATAAAAGGGCCGACGAGATAGCTCAGCAGACTAAGTGACTGCTTTGGCAAGCACAGGGACTAGGGCTCAATTTCCTGTGCTACATACTGCACTAGCCCTGCCCCCGGGGCGTGCTGAGCCAGCGACCGAGTCCTGGCTTGGTGGTGCAAACCTGTAATGCCAGCACTGGGGAGGCTGAAAACAGGAAGATCACTACACGTCTGAGCTGTGTAGTGAGGCCCTATATCAAATGCATAGATGAGAAGAACGATTTGTACTAATAGTGTTTAGACAAGATAACGTATCTGCATCCAGGACAACAATGTGCAATTTGTTAATTATTGTAACTGTCCTACTAACCTGCTTTGAAACTGTCTCATCGCTATTTCTTTCTCATTAAAATTAATAAAATATAAAAAATAACAATAAATAAAATCTATTTAGAAAAATAAGCAAAATTCTCTTTCCCTATAGCTCTATCTGTCCTACTCTCCCCATCGGAAAAAGTTATATATGTAACATACAAATATATTATAATGTATAATTATAGTATATTATAGATGATATTTTATATATAATATAATTTATATGTAATATATTATATATGTAATATATTACATATATATTATATAATATATTACATATATCCTTCAACCTAGTAAATCTGCATGAAAATGTATCCAAAAGAACAAAAAGTTTATACAGCAATTTTCTTTGCAATATTATCAAAAATAGGCCAGGTGCAATGCACACGCCTGCAATCTGCAGTCCTTAGCGGGCTGGGGCAGGAGGATTGCTGTGAGTTTGAGGCCACACTAGGCTACCTAGTGAGTTCAAGGTCAACCTGAAATGCAGGGTGCAACTGTATCTCAAAAAGAAAAAAAAAAACACATTATCTAAATGAATAATGAAAAGCATTCAAATTAACGGCCACCAAGAGTGATATGGTGCAATGACTGTGGTGTAACAATTGGGTGGACTGTTTGGTAGATATTCTAAGGTGATGTGACAGTGCTATACAGGGAAAGGAGTGGCTCACAAAGGTGACCATGGACTAAGACTGCAATGAGTTATGTACCTCCTTGCTTGCGTGTGCATGTGCGTGTGTGTGTGTGTGTGTGTGTGTGCGTGTGCCACGCACACAGATGAGGACTGGCAGAGGGCACAGAAAATGAGAAGTTTAAAATTAAGATTTATTGAAAAAAAGAGTTAATATTTAAGGGCCGGTGGTGTAATGCAACAGACTAAGTGCTTGCTTAGGGAAGCGCAGGGGCTAGGGTTCGATTCCTGACCCCACTTGCTGCACCAGCCCCACTCTCGGGTATGCTGAGCTGGCAATGGATTCTGGGTGTGATGGCACATGCCTGTAATCCCAGCACTTGGGAGGCAGGAAACAGGAGGATCACTACGAGTCAGAGCTGTATACTGAGACCCTGCATGCAAAAAAACAAAAAACAAAAAACAACAGCAACAAAAAAAAGAGTTAATGTTTAATTGTTTGATCAGTCTTGCATGCCTATATCTGGTAATCTGGGCAACAAATTTGATGGTAACAATATGTAATATAATAACCATTGTTAATTTCCTATTCTTGTTTTGAAATTCTGTATCATTGTTATTGTTTTATATTGCTTTGTTTCTGTCTTAGTTCTTGTTATTTGTTTTGGTTTTTTCCCCCTCTCTAAAATAAAATTTAAAACAACAGAAAATGGGAAGTTTTACAAAGGATGAATGTGATAAATATTTTTCATATTTTGAATTCCCCTATTGTTCTTCTAATGGAGCTTTAGCCGTTACCCACCATCTGGTTTAATTAAAGCATCATTTAATACTCACAGGACACAGCAATATTCCAGCAGCTATTTCCTGGTGCTCCTGGGAAGAGCTCTCTGGGCCTCGTGGCCGAGAGCACAGAGTCTATCTCTTGTATATGCACCTGTTTAGTCTCGCAGGGCCGCCATAACAGGATGTACAGCTGGGTGGCTTAATCCACAGGCAATAATTCTTTCGTAGGTTTTTTTCCTTCTCTTTTTGTTTCACAGGCTAAGGTGCTAAAATCAAGGGAGCACCGGAGCCATGTGCCCTCTTGGTTTGCCTCTTTGCAACTCTTAGTGGTGGCTGGAACACATCGGTGTTCGCCAGTTTGCAGTTGTACTACTCCAGGCCCTGCCTCCATCAGCAAATGATGTTCCCCCTGAGCATCTTCACACTATCTTCTTACCAGGGCAGCGAGCATATTGGATTAAGGGCCTATTTGTCCCACAGGGCATCATCTTGCCTACTACACCCATGATGACCCTAATACCAAAGGACCCACAATGTCTCATGCTGAGACACTGTGAAGTGCTGAAGCTCATGAACTTTCAAATCTCCAATGCTGTCTCATTCCCAGAATTCTCAGCTTTCTAGTTTTCGTTGTTGGTTTTTTTTTTCTCTTTTTTTCTTCTTTTAATAAGAAATAACAATGTGACATTTTCAAAACACATGAGTAGTACATTTCCAATAATTAATACAGTGCATATTGTTGTCCTTGAAGTAGTTACAGAGAGCACAGGGTGTAGACATGCTAATTTTTCTAATCATTGTTGGTACAAAAAATTTCTTCTCATTGAACTAAGACAAAGTAGCTGTATACATAGTCCAGTATTCCATAATCACCATGGGTTATTGGCAGAACTGGCAATGTCAGAAGCTGTTGATTTAAGTCTTTTACGGCTCAGCATACTAATCTAGATTTATGTTTTATGTCTCGTGTTTTCCGCTGGGTGGTTAAGAGCAAGTTAAAGCAAGACCTATATAACTTGTTGTTATTGTTTACTTTTTAAATTTTCATCAGTGCACATTTGCAAAGCATGATTCCATTCAGCATGAGGAGTTGTTACATACATGACACATTGTGATTCTTTCTACTTCTCCTTCTCCTCCCCTCTCTTCCCACTCCGTCCTCTTTATTTTCAGTGATATAGGAATAAGGGTGATAAAGATCAAAGTAGTTATCAGAGCATCTATTGAGGGTCACCATTTTCTTGTCAGCCACCCATAACTGTGCCTTGCTGGAATTGTCCTGGGCAGGAAGTAGACAGCCTGACTTACGGAATTATCTCAAGAGGGATTTTAAAGGTCTCTCTGGTATACAGGTGGAGAGAAATTGAGTTCTATCATGTTTTGCTAGTCTCCCAGTGCTCCAGCTTTGATAACATTTCAACAAAGTGAAAATGAGATTTATCCAAGACTTGTTTTTCCTGTGACTGGTTTCCATCTCCCTCATCTTTGTCCTTTGGAGACCACAGTATGGGGCAAAAGGAGCAGGAGACCACAGAGGACAGGTCAGTATCAGCAGAAGAAAGTTGGGGAGCGCCCACGGATTTGGGAATTCTAAAAGAGTTTAGCAGAAGTACAGAACTGTCAGCCAGACATGTGACTGTATGCCTGTAATCCAGGCACTCAGGAGATATGAGTTCTCATAAGTTCTATGCCAGCCTGGGCATTAAGCAAGATCCCCATCTCAAAATTTTAAAAAAGAAAATTCTTAAAAGAGAAGGGGATATAGTTCAGTGGTAGAATGTCTTTAAGCTCAATCCCCAGTACTGCAAAATATATATATATATATATATATATATATATATATATATATATATATATGCATTCAAGCATATATACATAATTGTCCAATGATGGTAAGAGTTAATTCAAGAAGGTTACAGCTGAGTGTGGTAGCGTATGCCTTTAACCCCAACATTTTGGGAAACTGAAGCAAAAGGATCCAGATTCAGGCCCAGTTGGGCAACTTAGTGACTTAGAAGAGCCTGTCTCAAAACAAAAAGGGTTAGAAATGTAGCTCAATGTGAAAGCCCCAGATTCAATATCCAAGACTACCACCACACACACACACAAAAAAAAAAAAAATCTTGGAAAACTTTAAAAATGTTCTAGATGGAAATTCTTGAGCCCTGATGGAAGTAAAAGTTCTTGTGCTATTTTTCCTTCACTGAGAAGAGGAGCATTATTATTTTTTGTGGTTTTTGTTCAGGACAGGGGATTGAACTCAGGACTTGCACTTGCCAGGCAAGCACTTATTCTAATGAGCTATCTCCCCGGCCCAAGAGGAGCATTATTACATATCTTCATGACTGATCCTCAACTGACCTCTTTAGCCTCATATTTTACTTAATCTGTGCCCTATGTTACTATTTGCTACAAAGACGTCATAACTGATCCTGCCCATGGCATCGTGTACCCTCTCTTTCCCACTAGAACAATCCTGTGGTCCATGCCTAAAACAGAGAGAGCTACTATGTTCTGGCTTCTTAGGCCCAAACACACATGCCAGCTTAACCAGCCTATCATTATACTCAATTATAATTATTTTCTCTATTCTTTTCATTCAACTATTAAACTTACCCAAGTATTTAGTCAGTCACTGTCTATTTACTGACTGCTGACAATGTGTCAGGGACTATGTATAACAGTGACAGTTGAATAGAATGCATTGATGGATTCTTCTGTGAATTCTTAGAAGAGTGTAGGAGGCTGTGGGTAAAGGACTGGAGATCCGATTAGAGGGCTCCATAGCATGAGAAAAGGGGCAATAATAGACATTTATCCTATGTTCCATGGCAGGGAATTTCCTGAACTTCTTGGAGTCCTGGACCATTGTCACAGCACAACTGCTTCCATCCAGATCAGCTTCTCCGTTACTCATGAACTTCCACAGCCTAGGTATGCAGAGCTGCCCTTTTGGACAGGAGTCCTCATACCCTTAGCAGGGACCCGAGCACAGAAGGCGTATATGGGCCGGCCTCGCCCTTTGTGGTAGTCCCCAGACCAGGTGGCCTAAAGAGGAACATAAAACCTCTAGAAGTTGGCTCCCTGTCCTTCAGTAGGGCCCTTACATCCCTTCCTAAGGAACTCATAGCTCTGCCCTCTTGATATCTAGCAAGTGTCACTATGTGGTAAAGACAGGTTCCTTATCCTGACCCCACCTCTATGTTGGATAGAGAGGCCTTACCTCCAAAAGCCCAAGGAAGGTTACCCACTCTTGACTTAAGAAGAACCCTCTGTGTTTCTGTTAGATTAGAAGAACCCCTGCCCTCCTATTTTTAATAGTATATACTTCCTCTATTTGCTGCCCTCATAGTCCATGTCACCTCCACCCCTACATATCACTTCCACAAGAGAAATAGCAGAGGTAGACGAATCACTTCTTCCTTGGCTCCCACAGAACTTGGCCCTTCCCTCCACTATAACAAATGTCACTGCTCATTGAAACTGCACATTTCTCTCTCTCTCTCTCTCTCTCTCTCTCTCTCTCTCTCTCTCTCTCTCTCTCCCCCCCCACCACCACCACCTCTTTGGCTGTGAGTTTCCTAGCACAGGGACTCCCTCTGCTTCATTTCTGTCTCCTAACCAGACCCCTAAACAGAGTATACGTAAACATTGATCTCAGTATAGAGTGAAGGTTGCCTAGGCGTCAGCAATGCAATTGCCTATTCAACGTAATCCCTTATGCGAAGCAACACTGGGTGAAAGTACAAGGGAAAAGTATGCATTAGTCTGTGATCATTCTCCCCAAGCTACAATTTCCAAATTCTAGATTTGTGCTTCAGTGAAGCACAGTATGAGAAGAAAAAAAGAATTACAAGAAGGCAGACCTGAGACATCCTGTAGCGATCAGATCAGCCAATCCCCAAAGACCAGATAAACATGCCATGAGTTGTTGGACAGCCCAAACAGAAGTGTCATTCTCCAGAACCTCAGGCATGACTTCTTCCCCATGTGGATCCTCTGGATTCACCTCTCCAGGTAGCATCTCTGGCACATACACCATCACAGTAGAGAGGCATCCTCCAGCTGGACACTCACTCCTGCCAGGTGGTGCGATCTCCCCATAGGCCCTTGCCTCGCCACTTTTGGAGGATCCACCCATCACTCTGGCTGCTGCTCACTGCACATTTTCCTCTTTGGTGGCTCCCTGCACTAACTTTCCTTCTACACCCACCTCCCTCCCTGAAAAACTCCTCTTTGCTGAAAGATCTGAGCTCGTTACAAGGTCCCGGCTGCCATGGTGCCTTGGCCAAGCCTCCTGACCCTCTGCATCTCCTGCCATAGGCTCACACTACCAAGAATCACCACCACTTCTACGCAGGATGTGCACACCTTGTTTGCAAAGTATGTCTGAAAAACTGTCAGGACACACATTGGAGTAAAGTGAACAACCTCTCCTTGGCCACCACAGAACCACACGACAAGTGAGTTTCTTGCCCTGCCTGACAAGACAAAACCTGAAGTTTCTGAGGGGAGTTTAACCACGAATGCCAGAGGAACACTTTCTTTACTTGCATTTCAAGACAATTTCACAATCAGAGAAACCACCAGCCACATGCAACCACTGGCCGAGCAGCAGAACATGCAAGCTTGGCTTGGAGGAGCAAGTCCGAGGGCAGGAACACGGGTGTCTTTTAATAATAAGACCAGAAGGAAATTTGAAGTCAGCCAGCCAACACAATCCCTTCTAATGGGAGGGAGTGTGCAACTTGGCCCAAAGGACATGTTTGGGGTAGGGAAGAGAGGCTGGTTCAGGATGAAAATGTGCTAGATGATCGTGTATGGGAGGAAAATGTGACCATGCAGACACAGAATAGTATTTGTTAAGCACAGATCAGTAGAGATTAAATTAAACACAGAAACAGTGTTGTGACTGTGCATTGTAGGTGCCATGCTACACGTTGTAAGATCCAAAAGGAAGATTTTTATCAAGATGAGACCAAGACTAACAAAATGAGTTTGGGTTTTGGTGGGTTCTTTTTATATTCGTTTGCTTAGTTTCATTATTTGCTCAAAAAATAGAGATAACAATATAATTCTAAGATAGGGTTGCCAAATTAAAATAGAAAGCACTCAGACAAACTTGAATTCCAAATATGCAATTTTAAAAATTAAAATAGCACCCCAAACCAGGAATGGTGAGACATACCTTTAACCCCAGCTGCTCAGGAAGATGGTAAGTTCGAGGTCAGCATGGGCAACTTAGCCAAGACTTATCCCAAATACGTAAATAAATAAGATCTACTTTAGAAAGAAGAAAAGTATAAAATGCTAAAAATAAACAGGTGTTACAGCCCAAATATCCCATTGGACATACTTACACTTTAGAAAAGCACTTGCTATATATTGGAAAGTGAGGCTGAAGTGGGTGGCCCTTATTTCACCCCTCTGCCTGACGTCACAACTCTGCCTCCAGCCCTCTAGCCCAGAAGCATGAGCACTACACTCATTCTGGAGGACTACAACAACCTCCGGCCACCTGTCACAGCTTGGAAGTAGATTTTATTTTTAATATTCTCATATCATAAGAAACTGAGGTCAAGGAGAGAAATTAATTGGCTTAAGGTCACACAAGGGACCAGGGATACAAACACAGCATCATTGCCCCAGGAGAGTTTGAAGCAAATTGAGAAGGGCCCACGTTCCAAGAGGTTGACCCAAAGTTGAAGCTTGGATCAAGTGAATGTGAAAGTAATCTAAGGCCTTGGTCTAATTCACCTGTACATGTACAGTTAAAAGCTGAAAGGTCATCAGTTTCAACACTTTTTAAATGGTCAGGGGTGACAATGTATCTCAGCAGTGGTGTAGCCTATATACACGAGACCTTGGTTTTGATCTCTTGCACTGAAATAAATAATTACTTTAAAAAACAAAACATACAGAACCACTTATACAAATGAAATTGTGTATGAAATCCAACATGGCTTTGATTCTTAGCACTGTAATAAACAATTATTTTAAAAATAAAATGTCCAGTACCCTTTACTCAGGTGAAATTGTATAGGAAATCCAATGTATAAAACAAAAACTCTAACTGCTATGGGTGAATCAGGGCTCAGGTAGTGGGCCTCTTGGCTCTGACGAGCATATCCCAAAACTGCAGTCCTGGGCTCACCTGGACTTGGCAAGCTCCCCGGAATCACCCAGCACTTATAAGGATGAAACAAGCACAGATCATAGATTTAAGAACCTCACTGCCCCGATCCTTGAGACCAACACTAACCCCTCAGTCTTAGGGTCCTCATCACTCAACTAGGGAAAATGATAATTACTAACAGCAAGGAGCATGGAGGCAATGAGCTTGGGTGCTGGGCTGCCAAGGTGTGGGAGCTCATCTGGGTGTTTGCTTCTGTATAAATGAAAGAAGAGTCGGTGGAAGGCTGGGCGGTACCACAGCTCTGTATTTTCTCTATTTATGAACCTTCTGCTCATGGGTCTTTATGATGGTTTAGAATCTTAGCAGTAGACTCTGGCAGGTCCACTATGGCTCCCGGTAGTGAGTCTGAAGGGCTGAACCATCAGGTTCCAGCCACAGTGCCTGTGAATTCTATCTGGGAAGACAAATCAAAGTACAGTTTTTGACCCTTTTCCCAGTTGCTTAGCACCACATTCCTAACTAGCCATCTTAAATCCAATAACCTTTGAAAATTCTGCCTCCTCAGCTGAACTTGTGAAAGTCCAAAGCTCCTGGATTTGGGGAACACGTTTGATGGTCTAAGAACATCTGATACATTGCACAAGGGCTGAGCCCATACAAAATCCTGCCTTTTGACTTATTCACCAAGTGTAGACCTGCCCAGAGCCATGTCCAGTGCTGTGCTCGCTGCAATAACTTCCACTCCAGTCCACTGTCAAGCCATGCTCTCCATTTGAAATGACCCATGTTGAGATCTCCTGAACCTTACTCTTCTTTGCTATAGTTTAACATTTTTCATTGACAACAATTCCAGATTCTAGGTCCTTGCTGCCTAGAAAAGAAAGAAAAATAAATAGCCTTGGGGAAATCCCGAGAAGCAGGAACCCAAGGAAGTTGGTTTGGCCTGGGTGACCGACTATTGGTGTATGTCTTCTGGCAAGTCAAGTACTTCCACTGAGCATTGTATCCTACCAGAGAGGCTACACTTGCCCAGGCAGCCAGAAAATGTGGGGCTATGCAGAATGACCTTTAAAACACTGTTGAAAGGCTGGCAAGATAGCTCAGCCGACTAAGCGCCTGTTTAGGCAAATGCAGGGGCTGGGGTTTGATTCCTGGCACTATATGCCATGCTGCCCTTGCCCCTGGGGTGCACTGAGATGGTGATTGAGACTCTCCTTTAATCCCAGTGCTGGGGAGGTTGAAAACAGAATCACTATGAGTTTGAGCTATATAGCAAAACTCTGCAGAAAAAAAAAAAAAAAAATACTGTTGAGATGTAAAATTTTTCTTTTTCAGTGCCCTGGATTGAACTCAGGGCTTCAAGCATGCCAGGCAAGAACTCTGCCCTGGGTTATAGCCCAACCAGACTTTTTTAACATTCTCCCAGTGGTGATGGGGATTAACCAACTTTATATTCTCTCATGTCAATCCCTAATAGAAAGCAACTGAGCTATAAATACTTAGTATCACTGGAGTTAATTCCTGATATTCTTCAAAATGAAGTATTTATTGGCATATGTAAGAGAGCACCACTTCAAATTACCCATCTACCTGAAGGGAATAAATAGATCTATGTCTGTAGCAATGTTTTAGCCGACACGTTTTTCTTGATGGAAGGGTTACCTGGTGAGAGCTCCTTCTCACATGCTTATCTTCTAGTGCGAGTAAGGAAAACCATGAAGAATTGTGTTCAGTTTAGCATGAGAAGTTAGAAGTACAGGTCTAGCACATTATAGCTCAGTCCTCAATGAAACTAAGATGTATGTGTGTGGACTTGTTTCTCTTCGATAGATTAATTAGCAGGACTTTGTCAGACTCATAAGGAAAAGAAATCAATCCAGGAGCCTTTATTGGAAGCTGTGAGCCGTGGTCCCTGAAATGAGAAATCTCACAGAAAGTCATTCCTCACGTGGGAGGAATGCCTGTGCGCTGTGTGCAGAAGGAATGCACATTGCAGCATAAGTATGAGCGAGGTTCCTTTGATATATAAACCTTTCCAGTGCTCCAAACCACCCTAAGATCTGCTCCTCAGAAATGTACTTTGAACTGTAGGATAGACGAGTTTATGAGTGAACTTTGAAGCAGTGCCACATAGGATGACCATTTGCAAATTCCTCAAATTCTGAGGTTGAGGAGCTGGACTGGCAGAAATAGCACCACTTCATCAGACAGTAAAGGGCATTGGAGAAAGGAAAGAAGAAACGCAGGAGAAGGGGAAAACCTGCTGCTGTGCAAGCTTCTCCCTGGAGCTCTCTTCAGGCTGTGGAAGTAGGGCCTGGAGTCTAGCACCCCGCTGCATGTCCCAGCCCTTTCTGCATGCCATCTTCACCAGACAGCCCCAGCTGATCTGCACAGAGGCCACCTGATGTCTGAGAACGTGAGTCCCACCCATGGTCACTATGAGCCACTTTGCCGCATCCTTACATCCGTGTTTGAAGTTCAGAATGAGGTCTTCCATTCAAAAGCTCATGTCTCCCTTCTCATCCTGGGAAGAAACTCACTGTCACACCCATACCCAGATAAAGAGGCCCGCTCTGGCCTATCTGCGCAAGGAGGGAGAAGCCCATTCGCAATTATGAAATAATATTTAAACTACCGAGGATAACCGAGTGAAGAAATTTCCTGTCACATTATGCTTTTGGAAAACAGCATTTCCAGAGAGTAAGCAGAACCAAAACTGAGTATTAATTGCCTAATAACCAGTTTTAACTGGATGGAATTTTATGAGATGCTCCAGTTGAGCACGCCACGTGTCTCGGCAAGAGCACTTAAAATGGTTATTTTGATTTGTTTTCCTCAATAGATTCTAGCCCTTTCATTAATCTTCATTAATAGGATGGGTAGGGAATGAGAAGAAAAGCAAAGAGGATGTTTGAATTCCTCCGAATTAGAGAAATGTGACATATAAATAAAAGCTCCCCTGTCACCCACCGCAACTCCTGCTAAGCTTAGGGAATAGAGTCATTTTTCTCCATTAAGCCAGCTCTATCGAAAATGTCAGCATGGAATTGGAGCCAGTGCAGGCCAGGCTGCGTCCTGAGTGCTGGAAAATAAATTGCTTTGACCTAAAGCACTTGTTTCTGCTTAGACTAGAATAAAGAGTCTGTACTGGTGGCTCGCATCCCATGTAGGTACACATTCACGGCACACACACCCTAAGAACTCACCCATCCATTGTTCTATGGATGAGGAGATGTGGGGCAAGAAGGTGACAAGGTGCAGCCCAGCCAGAGCATCCTCAGGGCTGGAAGCTAAGGCTATATTTGTAGTTCAGACTACATGTGGGGTGTGTGTGTGTGTGTGTGTGTGTGTGTGTGTGTGTGTGTGTGAAGGTGAAGGGCTCGGGCCAGAGTAAAATCTCTGGGAAGTAACAGCTCAGTAGAGTCTCAGATGACAAGCAGACATTGCCAAATGGGCTGATGATAGTAACTGTATTGAAAGAGAAGACCAGTTACAAAGTGTGAGAGGTCTGGGTGTTGAAAGAATCGAAGGAAGCTCCTTTTGGAAGTAGAGACTGGAAACTGGCAGGGTAAGAACCAGACCAAAGACCCTCCCATCCATTCTGACTGCCTCTACCTCCTTCCTGTCAGCTGCTGCTTCCAGACATGTGGACAAAACCCCACCAGCCATCCTTCTTCACACTGGGGAGTAACCCACTTCTCTCTTGGTGGCAGCTGCCTCTTGTACACAGCACCTCACAGATCTCCATCTTCATCTGGACCAGATCCTGCTCTTGAAGGCCCAGCCACCTCTCTCCCTCTACTCTTCTGTAGGAGAAGGGCATCGTAGCAGATATCCAAGAGTAAGGGAGCAGGGAAGAGAGGCAGAGGAAAGGGGAGGGAGGCACTGGGGAGATCCACAAGGCAAAAGGGAGGACGGCGATTTACAATCTGGGTAAGTCAGTTATGCCTTGAGAGGAAGAACCAAAAAGATAATGAGGACTGCTTCCTCCCTCCAAGATTTTACACATTTTAACACAGCAGAGTGGAGGGGCCGAAAGGACTACTATGGATAACACAGAAAGCACAGCTAAGGGGGTTTCTCCTGACTCCCAGCCCTAGACTACTTCCCTTCATCGCCATGCCAGTAAGATTGACACACCATAAAATAAGCTACCTGTATTCTGTGCTCATGTCGGGAGTTGGGTTAATGATACAAAGAATGGTCTAGAGTTGACAACTTCTCACCACTGCAGAGTGGTGACTTGTGTCAGTGACCTCAGTCCAGAAGGAATAGCGCTATTTTGGTCACTGTCTTCAATAATTTGAAAACCTTAAAGGCAAGTGTTCAGTTGCTTTGGAGAAGACAAAACAACCAATCATCTGTAACTGTACTGTTTCCGTCCACTGCTGGCATTGAAGAGCAGTGCCTGGAGCCTATCTCTGCACAACTCTGTGAAGAATGAAGCCCCTCTGTAGCCTGAAGCCAGCCATCATGGGGCATTTACGCCATGGCTGTTGACAAACATCTCAAATCTCTGGAGGAAGAGGAAAGCTGCAGAGGGTAGGCAAATCTACCACCAGTTTTATTTCATTCCTGAAAAGAACCACAGAAATCCAACATTCAGAAAAAAAGAATTAACTCTTGCATGTTTGAAGTACAAAACTGAAATGGCTAAAAAGTGATCAATACACTTTTTTAAAGAGAATAAAAAAATAGTAAAAAAAAAAAAAAAAAAAAAAAAAAAAAAAAAAAAAAAAAAAAAAAAAACATCTCACTCATTCTGGGGCTGGGTTGGGAGTGGAAAAATTAGAAATTGTACAGAATTTCACTAAACAAAATGATAGGAATCCAACAATGGTTGTTATATTATATATTGATGTCTTTAGAGTAAAAAATACCTGTCAATTGAGAAAAAATGTTAGCCAGCTGACCTTCAAAGGACTTTTATCTAGAACATAGACAGAATTTTTCAGGCCCCCAAAATTCAAAGACCCAATTTAGAAAAATGGGCATCTGAAAAGAATACATACTTCTCAGATAAAGAAATACAAATGACAAATAAATATATAAAAGAATATTCAACATCATCGGTCATTTGAGAAATGCAAAAGAAAACAGCATTGAGATTCCATCTCACCCAAGAAAGAATGGCTAGAATCAAGAAGTCAACCAATAACAAATGCTGGACAGGCTGTGGAGAGAAAGGAGCCCTTCTCTACTATTGGTAGGAGGGTAGACAACCACTGTGAAAATCAGTGTGGAGATTAAAAAACATCATCATCATCATCATCATCATCATCATCATCATCATCATCATCATCATAATAATAATAATAATAATAGAGGTCCTATAAAACCAAGCTATTCCCTTCCTGAGTATTTTTCCAGAAAAACTGAAAACATGCCAGAGCAATATATGTGCACCCACCTTTGTAGCCACACAGTTTGTCACAGCTAAGTCTTGGAAACAACCCAAATGCTCATCAACTGAGGAACAGATAAAAAAAAAAAGATGTGGTATTTTTATACAGTGGAGTACTACTCAGCTAGAAACATTACACTTTTGCCATGCATTCTTCTGTTTTCTTTGAACAAACAACATCGTCATGAGGCTCCAGGATGAAGGTTCTTTTCAGAGCACAAAATGACAGAAGACCGAGATCTAAAGTCAGACGGCTCAGGCTTAAGTGGAGCTTTACTACTCACTAGAGAAATGTGCTCTTGGGTTGGTCTTTGAGCCTAAGTTTTGCATCTCTACAATGAGGTGGACTATGTCTCAACCTGATTGTAAAGACAGAACAAAATAACAGACACAGAATTTACAACACTGGGAAAGCATCAAATAACAAGATGAATAGCAGCTAAAAGTGTGCGAGCCATCTCATGAACCAAAGGCAGAGCGCCTCTCTCCCTTGAAGGGGAATTGCATTTCTCCAGGTGGAATTTACATTTCTCCCTTATTAACTTGGCATTTTCCCCTGCATGAGCCGTTGTGATCCAGGCCAGCTCAGCAGAAGAGCATCAAGACAATCAGAAGCAGGTGAGCGGGCTTCATCACACCCCGTTGCCCTCCTGGTTGGTGAAGCTGGTGAGGATCCCCTTGGGAGCTGTCACAACCAGATGTTGGCAAGCATGGAAGCTCTAGAAACTTTCCCAGCTGCTGCATCTTTGATCATCAGTAGTTCTCTAGATTCATGAAGAAACAAATCTGACTAGCAGCACTAAGAGCACATTTTATTTCACAAAGATCTTTAGAGAAAGAAGTATCTGTTGCTATAGTTCCAAGGGGATACCTCTGCTAATAAGGTTGGAGGGCAGTGCTGTGGCTATCAGATATGGCTACTAAACAAATCGCCCCAACCCATTGTGACTTAAGATAACCACTCAGGTTTGGGTCTGAGGAGTTCTCACATAGTGCTGAGAGATTAGTCCCCCTTCAGTGCTATTACTGGGAGTTGGTGGGTCCCTTAGGAGGTGAGGCTCAGGGGGAGGAAGTGTGCTCACCGAAGGGTGTCTTTGAAAGAGCTGTGGAATTCAGCCCTCCTTCTCTTTCTTTGCTCCGTAGTCACCATGAAGCAGAGAGCTCTGGTGCATCTCATGCTCGCTGCCTTACACTGCGGTTAGCCACAGGCCTAGAAACAGCATCGTCAAGCAACTGCGGCCTAAGACCTCTGAAACTGTGAGACGTGATGCATTTTTCCTGCTGTTAAGTTGAATGGTCTGGATGTGTCGTGCCAGTGACAGAAAGCAGGCTGACACAAGCACACTCATTTTTTTGTGGGCTAGAGATGCTGAAGTCTCCTGACAGACTCCGTTCTGTTCCCCAGTGTCTGAAGCCACATTCAGAAAAAGAAAACTTTAAGACTGGGAATGCCTCGGTGGCAGGGACAAGACGCCCTTTGGCTGTCAGCCAGGCTTTGGCCCTCCACGGGGTCTGTCAGCCGGGGAACCTGCATGTGTCACTCAGCATCACTTCAGCTGCTTCCATTCCTCCCAAACAAGTTGGGACTACTGTCCAGAGCGGGGGAGGAAATTGATGGCGCTCAATGGGAAAGTGCCAAAGTTTCAGAAAAACACGCGGAATCGGAAGTAATGTTGCAGCCATCCTTGGAAAACACAATCTGCTGTGGACGGCAACAAGTAATTCTCATTTGAGACTTTCACCTTGGGAACCATGCAGTGAAAATCCATGAAAAGCCATGTAATACATCCATGTCTGGCCCAGTTTCCATGGTGGTTTGCTCCTCTGTACGCTCAAAGCTGTGTCTGGGCCATGGTTCCCATTAAAAGGATTTTGGGAGCAGCTTAGGACCAAAGCCACGACTTGTCCACGTGGAATCTCCCGTCCACATGCTGGTCTGGGCCCAGAATGGGGCCTGTGCAGCATTATTGAACTGGGATTATTAGGCTAATCAGATTCTTACCAATTAATAATTTTAAAGTAAAGATTTACATGGTTGGTGCCTGGGAATGCAAGTCTTGCTCTCTTAGCCATGCTGGCTCAGATAATCTTCTAAGGAGTTGTAGAAGGTAGAGACCAACATTATCTTCCCTTTACAGATTAGGGATCTGAGGCACGGGCAGGATACATGACTCACCCAGGGCCACTTAAAAGTTGCACAGCAAAGCCACGCTTTGAACCACAGTATGTTTTCTGGAACCCACTAGCTAAGCCAGTAGGCTGTCCTGCTTCCCAGGGAAAGGGGACTCTTGCCAAGTACACAGCTGTCTAGGTTTCATGGAGACTCTGCCACCTCTTTGAGCTTATATCCATCTTCTCCCTTGCCAGGTGGCCCTGTCCTCATCTGCCACCTGAAAGGGGCAAGCAGATTTCTCAGTATCTTCTAGTTGTGAAATACGCTTTGTCTTGTCAGGTAGAATAACCCAAAGCTAAATCTTTTACGATGTAGGCTTTTATGGTCCTCCAGAAAGAGCTTAATGAGGACTTTCAAAGGTTACTGAGGACCCAAAGTCCTGGAACAAAAAGCTGTAAAGCAGAATACAGATTTTTTTTCAAGTCATTCATTCTGGGAATATGTAATCACTGACTGGTGCCAGGTCCCCTGATAGCCACCGGATATCAAGGTGGTAGGAGACACACACACCCTCCCCAGGCGGCCGACAGCCTGGGGCGCGGCAGGGAAAGAGGTGGGACCCACTGAACAGCACACAGCGTGAGTCTGTCTGGCAGTTGCCCTGACCTGGCAAACATTAGATGACTGTCATTTTGTCATCTTGGTCAGCTCTGAGACCTGTCCTGTGGGGCTCCCGAGAACTGCATGAAAGAGACACAAGGTTCCCATCTTCTGTCTTTCCCTGACATCATCTGTTTGCCTGGCCTTCTCCCATAGCCCAGCCAGTAAAAGAATGAGGGCGAAGGGCCCCAGAGTGATATTTTCACCACCCCCCTTGCCATATCACCTATGGTGCCAATCCTACAGACATTGAAGAAACACATCAGATTGACTGGCAGTGTATCTCCCCTCAAGAGGGCTGTGGCCAGGTGCCACTCCACTCCAGAAAAGACTAGAAGCAGCGGAGACAGCAGTAGGGATGCAGCAAGCAGGAGGGAAGGGGCTATACCTGGAGCTCTGGCTGCAGGGGGAGTGGCCTGGCATCTCACATTGCCTCAGCTGAGAGACCCATCAAAGCCAGAGGGAGAGTTGCTGAAATGTAAATACCTTCCATTTGTTCCACTCTGCGGGGCTATTAGTAGCACACGGAAAGAATTTTGGTGTCAGATTTTTGTTCCCAAAACCTCAGTCAAATAACAGGTATTTTGCTTACATAATCACCTGTTTCTGATAGGATTCTCTATATTTAAAGAAAAAAAAGAAAAACACCCCTGCTTCCAGCTGCACAGAAGCAAGGCTTTGATGTCTTCCTTCTTCATCTCTTTCCTCTTTGCTTTCACAAGGGCAGCAGCTCTGCTCTTGGGGCCCTCTAGGCACTGAGATGCCTCCTGTACCTCCTCACTGTGTGACGAGCTCAGACTCACCCACCACTCTGCAGGCCATGAGGGTTCAGAGAAGCAAGGTCACTGAACCAAGTTCCCATAGCAGGGAAGCAGCAGACTGAAGCAGGGCCTTCCGTGAAGCCACAAGCACCCACCCCTACCCTATGCTGCTCCTGCCCCCCTGACAAGGGCCACAGAAACTCAGAAAACCCTGGAACCTTGGCATTCACCTGTGCTGACCCACCTTATAACTCCTACACCCAGCCACTGACTGCAGATACATCGCCATTGGTCTGTGAGGCTCCCAAGTCACAGCGTAGCTTCTCTAAGACACTTTGAGTTTTTCCTGAAAAAAAAGTTATTTTGCTCCATTTAACTTGGAACTATAGTTCTGTTGTGCTGGTGGTTGTTATTTAAAAAAAAAAAAATCATTATCTTGTTGTCATTTTATTTGGTGTCACTGAGAGCTTGCTACATCTACCTCAAAGGAATGATACCAGAATAGATTTATGGAAAATGAAAACAGGAACTGGCAAAGTGAACTCTATTTCACAACTATTTGCTAAAAGAGTTTGCAACACTCAGATTTAGCTGCTTTATTGGCTTTTTTTTTTTTTTTTTT
>PVKN010004688.1:0-32804 GCA_004027915.1 Capromys pilorides
ACAGTTTTTGCAATCTGTATGATTTTTCCTCTTATTTTTATTTGAACTAAAGCTTTTAGTATGATATTGAATAGAAATGAAGAAAATGGGTTTATTTTGTTTTGTTTTCAATCTTAGAAAAAAATCAAAGGTAAGAACCATCTCATCTTTTCCTAATTTTTTTTTCCCAGTATCAGGGATTGAACTAAGGACCCTGTGCTTGCCAGGCAGGCACTTTTTTTCTAGCTTGTGTAGGGTGTTGTCAGAAGTGAACGATAAACTTTGTCAAATTTTTTTTCTGCATAAGTGTATATAATAATGAGACTATTTTGTTGTCTATTAACATAGCATGATATTGATTGGCCTTAATCAGCCTTGAATTCTCATAAGTTCCACTTGATGTTGATGTAGTATATAGCTATTTTATATATTCATATATTATACATGAATAATATATACATATATACAGAAATGTATGTTACATAAACATTATGTAATATTACATATATATACATTTGTATCGGAGTGGCAAGTATAATATTTTCTGGGAAAATTCTTCCAGGGGTCATCTTTTCCTTTACTGGCATTGCCTAGCTTTTAATATCAGTATTGCTGACATAAAAATGACTTAAAAAAATAACCTGTCCTCTCTGATTTTCACAAAGAAGCTTGCAGAGCTGGCATTACTTCACCCTTAAATTTTTGGTAGAATAAATGGATGAAATCTGAATCTAAAACATTTTTTTTGGCTTCCAGTGAGGACTCTGGCCTCCAGCACACACCCTTCAGCTCTCCGTTGGAGACCCCTTGGCCTCCCCATATGGACTCACACACAGGATGCTACCATGAGCTCCCAGCCTTTGACTGGACCTTTCAGATCTCTAACTCATATAGACCTCTTTTACTCTTCCACACCTGATGCTGTGGGCAGCCACTGTAAGTCTATCTTGTAAATTCCTGTTATGGTTTGTGTCTAGCTGTCTCTCCAAAGCCTCATGCAATCATGAGGCAAGGACTTCTAGAGTTTGAGATCAACTCATGATCCACTGATTATGGATGATCCAAGGATGACATTATGCTGGGATTATGGGTGTGGCCTAAGGTAGACAATCTGAGGCAGATAACCTGACTGTAATATAAGAGAGACAGAGAAACAGACTCACTCTGTTGCTATTGTCAGCCTGTTGCCATTGTCGCTATTCCGCAGCTCTGAACTGCAGGCCTCTGCTGTGTACCTCTCTGCCTCGGATCCAACTGAGTGTGGACTGAAACCTCCAGAAATTGAGCCAAATAAACCCTCCCTTCCTTCATTTTGGGTGTCGGGTATTTGTCCCAGCAATGAGGGAAGAGTAATTGAGACAATTCCTATATATTTGTATATCTTACATTAATTAAATCTGTTTCTCTAGGGATCACTGATTAATATACACCACAAGTTGACAATCAAGATTAGCCATCACAGACAGGCTAAGTGTCTACCAATTTTATTGATTCTTTTGTTGGTTCTTCCACAGAACCAACTTTTTATTTTATTGATAGTCTGTATAGTTTTCATGTTATAAATTCCACTGATTTTTATTCTTCTCTTTAGACATCTTATTGCTTCATTCGAGTTTCTCTTGCTTTGTATTTTCTATTTCTTTAAAGCATAAACATATTTTTGCACTGAGATCTTTCTATTAAAATCACTTGATGGAATGAATGTTCTTCCAAGCACAATTTATCTTTATCTTATATAAGTTCAAGTTTGCTGTATTTAAATTTTTGTTGAGCATATTTTCAAATTATCCATGAGAGAGCAGCTGACAGAAATAAGTTTTATCATTTAACAAATAAATCAGAGTGGTCTCTAGGTGTGTTTTCCTGGATAATAGTAATGTTGTTTCCTATTTATTTTAACTGAAATGAGGCAATGTGTGAAAAAAACTTCAATAAATAAACAAACTGTTAATCCTGAATAGCTTAACCTGTAGCAATGTAATACAGTAATTTCTCTTCAGCTTAATTCTAGAAAGATTCTAGAACCAAAACTTTAACATTTCACCAAATCAGCAACTTTAATTATGTAGCAACTTGCTTTCTGGATATGGGCTATGATATTTCCCAAATTCTACTGTGCCAAAATTCACTTTGAGAGTTTACTCAACACAGATTTTTGGGACTCTATCCTAAGAGATTCTGATTCAGGTCTGGAATGCACCACAAGATTTGCATTTCTAGAAAGTTCCTAGGTGATGGTTATGTTGCTGATCTGAGGACCATACAGTAAGGAGTCTTCAGATGGTCTAACAAGTTCTCCTTGACGTGACTCCATACTTGGTGGAGTTTTCTACACCCTTTGCTCTTTTACTTCCTGGAAGTCATCCTGCCCTCTACCATTTCCCCTTTCTGTCTTCCAAATGGGATATCTCCCGAGATCATAACTTTGGCTCTTATCTATTGATCCTTCCTTCCACTATAAATTTACTAGCTACTTACTGAGAGCCCACTAATTGTCAAGGTAGCCTCTTAGCACTATGTAAGGCAATTCAATGGGATCCACGACCCACTTCCTGCGCTGTTATCTTCTCTGTGAAGGTTGTTCTCAGAACTTTCTCACAAAAAGGAACTTCTCTTCCTTTGCACTCCCATAGCTCTTTGTTTCACTCATCTGGCTTTTATTTCATTCTCTCTTAGTTGGGAATTCCCTGAAACAATACCCTAAATCTTGATTGAAAACAGAATCTGGACTGGGAACAATGATCTCAAACCACGGGAGTCTAAGAGCCCATGGGTCTACGTGCAATACAATAGTTTCATCCAGGCAAGTGTTACCTTGGGTTGAGGATTTCCTAAAAAACACAAGAGAGAGCTTGGATTATGCTCATGATAGGATCACATGTGGGAATATGGCTAGGCAGGATGCTGTCTGCCAGTTTTCTGTTGCTCCAACTGAATAACACAGATTGCATAACTTATAAATAGACATTTATTTAGGTCATCGATCTGAAAGTTGTGAAGTCCTAGTAAGTGCATGACACTGACATCTAGTGATGACTTTGCTATGCTATATCAAGTGGAAAGTACATGTGATGAGACAGAACAAGGGTGTGTCAGATCAGGTGTTTTTCCCCTTTCTTACAAAGCTACACTCCCAGAGTTCATCTCTGATTACCTTATGTAACCCTAATTATTTCCCTAAGGCCCTGCCTTCAAACACCATCAACATGAATTCAGGGATTCAGTTTCAACATGAGTTTCACAAGAGATATTCACACCATGGCAAATGCCACACAGAGACCATTTTCCTTTTTGCCAATCATGAGCTCTTCTTCTAGCCTAATGTTTTCAGGTTTAAGAGGAAGGTTATTATACTTATTTTTGCAGTAGTGCAGAATAAGTATAACCAGAAGAAAAAATCCAAATGAAGCAATACATTTGAAAGAAAATGAGAGACAAGAGGAAGGGTAAGAATATGGATTGCCAGGGCAAGTTGCTTAAAATCTCATTGGGGCCATGTGATTTCAACAGAGAAATAAGGTCGCGAGGAAAAACTTTACTTAGAAACTCAATGAAGAATAAGGTCTTCATTGTTTGTCTTACAGTGGCCAGAGTTCATGAGCATCTCACTTTGACCCCAGGGGCCTTGCATCTCCATTTTAAGCCAGCTCTCAGCAAAAGGAAGCCATATATCTTGTAAGAATACTTGTGATTTGTGCTTAGCTCAGTAACATTAACAGAAGGAAGTGAAACCATGTGAGCTTCGCATGGATCTGTGGATGGGAGTGGCTGTGCTGGGACAAAGGCTCCCTGGTGAAACCCATTCATACACAGAGCCAAATTTATTCTCTTTCACCAGCTCAAGAAGGAACAGAGAATGACTCCAGAACAAGATGTCACTCCACATGGAAATGGACAAAACACATGCGCGGAAGTGTCCTCAAATGACAGAAAACAATGCCCAAACCTTCCACTCCAAGCGGGTAGGGAGGGCGGATATTTTAAGGATGGAGTCAGTTCTGATGTAACTCATGCTCTCCCCTTTTCAGCTTCCACATAAAAGAGTATTGCTTGGTAGTCAGGGAGTTGGTTTAAAACCCGCAGCATCTGAGTTTTTGGCAGCAGAAAGACTAACAAAAATGAGGAAAGTAAAGTCTAAGAGAAAACAGCTCAGAACTCAGTCAAAACTTAATAAATGTGAAAACTATTCTGTAAAAGATATTTCTGTGCTTTTTTGGGTCCTCCTTTCGAAGATGATGAAAAAAAGAGGGAACAACTGTCGTGCCAAAAAGGGCCACTGTGATGTGCAGCCTATTCGCTGCACGAAATGCACGTGGTGCATACCCAAGGATAAGGCCATTAAGAAGTTTGCCACTCAGAACATAGTAGAGGCTGCCACCGTCAGGGACATTTCCAAAGCAAGTGTCTTTGACGGTTATATGCTTCCCACGCTGTATGTGAAACTGTATTACTGTGTCAGTTGTGCCATTCACAGCAAAGTGGTCAGAAATTGATCACGTGAAGCCCGCAAGGACAGAACAACTCCACCCTGACTTAGACCTGCTGGTGCTGCCCCGCGACGTCCACCAAAGCCCATGTGAGGGGAGCTGGGTCTTAATGGACTGAGGAAAACTCTCTTGAGAAAGAAATAATAAAGCGAATGTTAACTTTATACAGCCTGTTGAGTATACCTGCCAGAGGTGGATTGGGTTAATTCAACCTATCCAAGTTCAAGTTGGCACTCTGAAAATGAATAAAGAGGAACGTTGGAAGGGGTTCAGGAGCAAAAAAAAAAAAAAAAGATATTTTTGTAACTTCATCTGGAGAACAAACTTCCTACATACTTTTATGTCACACAGGCACTGTTATGAATACACACACACACACACACACACACACACACACACACATACTTAAATTTATAATTTTCAGGAACTGTTGATTACAGTTCCATAAATTGTATATAACTATAACATAGGAAAAAGAAAGTCTTTTCCCTACATAAGGTTACCTTTCAGACTGGCAAATGTCTTATGTTGCCATTTTTTCTCCTTGGAAAGAACTAGCTTGGGCCTCCTCCCTGAAATACAAGAGAGAGAGGCGCTAGTCCCTGGGGGACAGGACAGAGCCACGGTGACAGCTGAACTGGAAAGAGTACAAATGTCATTGAAACTGATCCCTGGACTCCATCTGCTTTGGGAATCACTTGGAACATAGGTTCTCTATCTTTTTCTTCAGTCCAAAACCAACCAGTTACCATATTTTTAGCATTTATCCCATTTCCTCTGATTTCTTATTCATCTACCAGAATGCCTTAGAAGACTAGGCATTCAATAAATGCTCCATGAATGAGTGAGTGTTTCTCCTTCACTTCTGGGTTTCAAATAGTTGCTTGACTTTCTCAGCAGATATAGATGTGCAGGCTGTTCAGTTCAGCAATATCTTCATGGCAAATCCTGTAGGAATCCCTTCTCTCTCTTCTTGACAGCCTGGGAGCTGTATGCTACACTGAGTAGCTGGCGCCTAATGTTATCTACCTGAAAAACATGTGAGTGGGGATGGAAAGAAGGGAAGAATTTAATTTCTGGACAGGCCCCTGGCAGCCCAGAAACACTTTAAGTGTCTTCCACTTCCTTTTCTTTCTTTTATAACTGATGACCAATGAGCATGAAGATATCTCAGACACAAAAGGAGGGGAAATGTTCTCAAAAAGACAATGAATGAGCAGCTCTAGAAAGAGGATTGTGCAGATGATGCAACTCTCCCGAGAGCCTCCTTCTTTCAGAAGTCAATCAGCTTTTGTTTTTATCAATAACTGCTAGCACTAGGCCCATTGTTACTGACACAATTTTGAATAAATTGGTGACAGAGGTATTGTCACTCCTCTGGATCAAGTAAAATAAAGAGAACCACTTTGTTTCATGGAAATGTTTCCACTCACAAGAGGAAGAGAAGGGAATATTTTGCTTTGTTGCTCATATTATTGAACTTCCTACTTCCTCACTTTGAAAATAACCTATTGAAAATGTCCCTAGAGAGAAAGTTCTGCTCAGGTTGTGGGAGAAGGAGATATCTAAGTATGTACTCTGTGAGAACTTGAGTTGACAGTATCAACAGTTGTGTTGTGTTTGAACAAAACTGATCCAGGGGAGAGTAGGGTAGAGATGAAGCTCTAGCTATTGAGATAAAATGAGAGGAACACAGGGCATGCTTCTGAATCTCTGCTGTGAGCCTGGAAACAAGCAGATGGATTTGATCTAAGAGTGATTTACACCTGACCCAAGTGCGACATCAGAACTATCTGCTGACAGTGAATAGGCCTCAGATCATCTCAGAGAGGCTCAAGTTCAGTTTGAGAATGTCCCATGTAAACTTGCAAAGTCAGATCCTCCGTATGACTTGTTCCTGATCTTCTAAGACGTTCCCAACGCCTTGTTTTGTATCCTAGAACACTTCACCTTTCCATGCAATGACAGCCCTTCAAAGAGGAATTTCATGGCCTTTGGGAGTCTTGCTCTTTTTTCTGTCATTATTGATTCTTCTCTTCTTTTACACAACATGGAATCTAGTATTCATTGTTCAGGACAAATCATTGTGTAAAGCATCTCACAAATGTTCACAGAGGCTTCATTCAATCACTGGGGAGAGGCAAGTCTGGTCTCATTCAGAGGCTGCAAGGCCTGCCCTCCTGGGCTTTGTGTGGGAAGAAGCCTTGTAGCCAGAAAGCAGGATGACTCTTGTAGGCCCACTAGACACCCTGTGTTCAGGAGATTTACTAATAAAACCCCCAGGAGGCATAAAAGGGGAAGACTTGAAAGGCTCAGCCAGGGCCTTCAGCCTTGAGGTGGACTGCAGTGGGAGAGGCAGTTAAAAGAAGCCACCGCTCTGCATTTCATCTGGCCTTTAGGGTCCAGCCTTGGTGTGGCTCAGCGGTCCTGACCACAGCTCATGAGCCACATGCAGGGGGAAGAAAATTTTAAAAGTAATCTCTGTGACACATAAATATTATAGAAGATAAATATTTTAGTGTCCACAAGCAAAGTTATGCTAAAGTGAGATACCATCATATTGTCCATGGTTGCTTTTTGCACAATATAGACAGAACTGAGTAAATGCAATAAAGACTGTATGGCCTTCAAAGGAAAAAAAATACATAAAAATGTGTGTGTGTGTGTGTGTGTGTGTGTGTGTATGTGTGTTTTCTTTGACGGAAAAAGCTTTCTGACTCAAGCCCGGCGTGATGGCACACGCCTGTAATTCCAGCACTTGGGAGGCTGACACAGGAGGATCGGTGTGAGTTTGAGACCAGCCTGGGCTACAAATGTGAGCTGAAGGCCAGCCTGAACTGCATAGTGAGACCCTGTCTCAAAAAGACAAAAAAAAACAAAAAGGCTTTCTAACTCAAGACAATAATAGACTTAGGTCTATTCTTTTTTTTTTTTTCCTCCCATTTTATGTATTTTCTTAGTAGTACTACCCATTTGTACATAACCGTTACATTTATCATTGGGATTTAGAACATTTACATAACAAAGCTTAATTCTTTTCTTTTTTCCCCCATCATTTTCTTCTTCCAACTCTTGGCCTGTTCCCCCCTTGCAAAAGCTCTATTTTCTTTTTTCCCCTTTCTTGCATTCTTAAGTTTAGCCTTTGTCATTAAATAAAGCTGAAATTTCACTAAAATTATTGGATTGATTAGTTTTAGTGAATTGTTATGTGATCTGTTGTGGCATGAGCCATTAATGATTACTCAAAAAAGTACAAGTTTTTCTTTTCCTTTTTTTGGCACAACATCTCACTACGTAGCCCTGACCCGTGATCTTCCGGTCTCAGCCTCCCCAGTGCTGGGATTACAGGCGAGCATCACTGGCATGAAATACTGGGGATCAAACTCAGCACCTTGTGCTTGTCAGGCCCAGGACTAATTTATATTAGAACAATTTTTGCAACATTTATTTTAGCAATAAAATTTTGTAAAACAGAAACCAACATGGGACAAGTGGTACAAGACATTTAATTAGTTCATTTGTCAAGGAAACACAAAATATATCACATGGAGATCCTAGTTCACAGAGAACCATAAAAAAATGATTTAGAATCAGCTAATGTGAAGCACTATGAGGATGCCATGCCACATTACAGAGCAGATTTGCAATTCCTAGTAAGATGGAAGATTTGTTGGCCAGGCAGCCTGGCAATTCCTTCCCAGACTTATTCTGAAGAAATGCAGAGGCCAGCCAGATAGCTCAGCAGATTAAAGCTCCTGCTTAGAAAGACCCAAGGGCTGGAGTTCGATCCCCTGTGTGCCATGCTGGCCCACCCTCGGGCGCGCTCAGATAGCGATTGAGACTGGGCGTGGTGATGCAGGCCTATAATCCCAGCACTTGGGAAGCTGAAAACAGGAGGATCACTATGAGTCCGATCTGTGTAGTGAAACCATGTAGATCCTATACTAAATACATGAAAAAAAAAAAAAAAGAAAGAGAGAAAGAAAGAAAGAAAGAAAGAAAGAAAGAAAGAAAGAAAGAAAGAAAGAAGAAAAGAAATGCAGGTACTGGAGGAAAGGGAAACAAAAGGTGGCTCTGTGGAGCACGGCAGATCGGGCCTCTAGGCGAAGGCTCCTCTGTGGCTGGTGGAATCTGTGTTTAGCTCTGCTGGGAGTGGAATGGCGCACATCACAGCTGAAGCATAGAGGAGGCTGACGCAGGACTCCTCTGTGTTATAAATCACATGTGAAAAATGAAATCAGAATGGAAAATAAAAAAATTCAAATAAAATAAAAATGATACCCATCAGAGCTTAGCATTGTTCTACAAATACCATTATGCTACCAAATGTTACATATCAGAGAATTAACAATGCTTGGAAGGGAATTTATAGCTTTAATTGCATATAGTAGCAAAGAAGAAAAGATGAAAAAAAATCATTAAACTTCAAATCTTAGCTTGGGGTCCCCAGAAGGAAATCTTGAGCTAAAGCTACAAGAGCACGAACTTTATGGGAATTAATTAATCAGCTCAGTTGGTTGCAGCAGAGGGTCATGGACAGGGCGGGCTGAAGAACAGGAATCTGCGTGCTGATAGCTCTGGAGACTGGACTTGGAGCTCAAAGCGTTAGTAGGGTTGCCTTCCTCTGAGGCCCCTCTCCTGGCCCTACAGTGGACTGTCCTCTTCTTGTGTCTTCATGTGGTTCCTCCTTTATGTTGGTGCCTTACTCTCCTCTTCTAAGTAGTAGGGCCCATCTGTTTAGTTGAACATAGTCACCTCTTTGAAGACTCCATCTCCAAATATAGTCACATGCTGAGATCTGAGGGTTAGGACTCCAATACGTGAGTCCTGGGTCATTCATATATTGCGTTTTAGGAGGCTCACAATTCAGCCCATAGCAGATAGACAGAAAAGGCAGAATCAAGAAGCAAGATAGGAAAAGGGAGACTATGGTAATGAGTGTGTTATGAAAACAGCTATCACAGCTGGTGACAGGAGCTACAGTGCCTAGAATATTATGTAAACCTGCTTTTGACACATCCCAGCCAATGGACACAAAGCCAGGATGCTTAAACTTTAACAGCCTCTGGTCCTCAGTTCAAGATTTACCCCAGTGGACAGAAGTTCCCAGGCACTTGTACCCCATGATGCACACAGACTAAGATCCAGAGGCTGGTTCCAGTAGGAAGTCAGGCTAGTGTGCAAGGGAATGATTAAGGGATCCCAGGACGTGGGGATGGAATTTCAACAGTGTCAGCTAGGAAGCCCTGTCCAAAACACCATAAAGCAAATTCAGAGGGAAGACAAACATTATCACAAAGTGAAATCCATAAGCAAGATCCACAGAATCATAGGTTGGCTCCCTCAAATGCTGATAACATGGAAATTACCACCAAGACTGATCAAATTAAAGAGAAAACACAAATAAGCAATTATAGGAGTTCAAAAACAAGATGCCACTACAGACTTATAAATATAAAATCATTAAGAGAAGAAATAGAAAACAAAGAAGTATAAATATGAATTCTTCTTCCAAGTTTGAGCTCTAAAGAATTTAAAATAGATATTCTGATAAATACGTGTATACATGTTCACAGTAGCCCTGTTTGCAGAAGTCCAAAGGCAGAAACAATGATCTATTAGTATGTGAACACACTAATAAAATTATGGTCTATCTGAATAACAAAATTGTATTCATCCATAGAAAAATGAATTACTTATACATCACTCATGTGGATGAACTTTGGAAACACTTTTCCTAAATATGCAAAATCAGACACAAATGGTGACACATATTATATGTTTGTATCAAACAGCCAGAACAGGTAAATCCGTGGAGACAGGAAGTAGATTATTCTTTGTGAGGATCTAATGGGTTAAGAAGGAAGAGGAATCATTGTTTAATCAGTATAGTTTCCTTTTGGGGTCACCAAAGTATTTTGGAAATAGAAATACCATTGTACAACATTGAGGAAATAGTAAATGCCATTGAGTTCCTCACTTTAAAATGATTCAGATTCCGTACAAAGTCCATCCTGGTCCTAGTCTCAGTCCAAGCAGTTTATATTTATAATCCCACAGGTCAGTTTTTGGAATTCCATCAAGTTAATTCCAATCTACCACTTCCAGTGCAACCCACAGCGAGAATAATGACACTAAGGCATATTTACAATTATGGGGAGCTAAGGGGTCCTAAGTCCAGCCATGAACAAAGGCCTCAACCCAGGGCCAAACCCAGGTTTTACCCATGAAGAAGGAGTAGCTTGAGGACTGGTGACCGAGAATGGCAAGAAGCAGGTGAGTACTGTGAGCTGGGCTACACAGGAGGCCTGCATTTACCTCTGCAATATGCAGAGAGGATGTACAGGGGGTGATCTGCTTTACACGACTAAGAGACTATCTAATGTTTTGGGCTCTGGAGCTTCAGCTCTGATGTGTAATCTTGCAAGCCACAGGACGTCATAGTCTCTGTCTCAAGGCTCGGTCCCAGCCAACAGCGTGGACCATTGGCTCTTTGTCCCATCTCGACCCAGCTTATATTAAAGAGCAATAAGTTGGGGTAACCAGGGAAACACACATGCCATGTTCACAGACTACCACCAGCACCTCGGCTAGACCAATGTGCACTGCTTAAAGCCACTTGAACAGATAAAGCAAAATCCTAGCCAGCTTTGTACATTTCGATACATGGAAATACTGTCGGGCACAGCCAAAACGGAGAAGACTGCTCTTTGTTCAGGTGCTCCTCCACAAGTTTCTGTTATATGAATTTCATCTCAATAAAAATAAAGACAGACAGACAGACAGAGACAGAGACAGAGAGAAATAGAATCGTCTAGTAGTTTTGCAGGATTCATCATGTGCCAGGTATGTGGTTACCATTTAAAAATTACTACTAATTTCTAACATTGATTATATCAACTGAACATTCATGGTTGTTACGTGATGTCGGGGTTACTAATAATCATTTTTACAAAGAAGAAGAGAGTTTGTGGAAAACAACCTGATTGTTTTTCTATTTTTCTGTCACTTTCTTTTGCAGAGTTGATCCAGAGTTCTTGTCTTGACACACAGGACCTACAGAAACTTGGGTGAGGCTACATTAAAGCTGGGAGAAGTTCCAGGAAGTGGGCCAGGGAAGGGTTAGGTGGGTTGACATTCCAAATATAGCCTGCGCTTGGCCACTGAGGAGGAGAGATTCGTTGCTAGCAACAAGTCCTCAGAAGCGTGTGATTTGGCATGCCTCAAGCTGTGAAGTAGAAGCGACGCAGGCAAAAAAAATTGATGATGTTATGGGGAGGGGCCGTGTAGGGTGTTAATTGCCATCTGCAGTGCCTGGAGGTGGGGTGGAGAAGGGTGAAAAGAAATCTCTTTTTTTTAATAGACTTTTTTCAGGATGGGAAAAATCATAATGTGACTTTCAAACATTCAATAGCAATTGTACACGAGACAGAAATTATGTTAAAATTAAGTTGGAAAAACTGGACAGTCCTGGCAAACTCTTTGAAAACCCTTTGCAGATGCCTGGGTGTCAGAAGAAAAGACCAGAGGGGTTCAGCTGGCATGAGGCCCTTACTACTTTTAGGCAGCAGAGCAAAAGAACAGAATGTAAAGTGGTGTAAGAGGCACAATTACTGAAGGCTGTGGAACTTCTAGTCACTACAGAAGATTCCTTCTATGATTTCTGGAGAAATAGACCAAAGTGAGACTGACCATTTTTAAGTATATGCATTTGGTAGCACTAAGTCCATTTCAATATTATGCCACACGCTAGTCTGGACATGTTCCTACAGCACTGATGGCAAACCTTGTGGAGCCCTCAGTGGTCCAAACAGCCCGCTGTGGTACACTGCCCTAGATGCCATCATTGTGGTACAGGAGCAGAATACTGAGTCTTCTGGACTGATTCTGAGGTTTTTGGAGTTGGCTCTCTAATCTGATTAGACCTAATTTGAAAGGCTTCATTTTTAGCAGTAAGAAGAACTTTCTAGTCCCTGGTGTGATCTGGCAATAGGAATATATAAACTAGTATTATCAAATTAATCCATCATTTGTTAGAAACAAAAAACTAGGTAACTGTGCATGCAAAACTTTTTAAAAATGTATTTAATACAGGGTCTATAGGGTCTCACTACATTGGACTTGTAGTGATCCTTTCTATTTTCCAGACTCCCAAGCACTGGGATTATAGGCATGCACCACCATACCTAGTCTCATTTGCTGTCTCAGCACACCCAGGGGGTAAGGCCGGAATGGCAGGCGAGGGATTGAACTCCTCACCCCTGCGTCTGCCTAAGCAGGTGCTTTATTTTGCTAAACTATCTAGCCGGCTCCTTATGAAACTTTTTGGCTTTATTTTGTAAACCGATGGATATAATGACATCAGCTGTTTTATGGATAAAGCAGGGAGAGAAAAGAATGGGTTTAGAGATTCAAATTATCAGCTCAAGTGCTGCATAAATAAATTGAAATCTTCTGTGCTGCCTTCAAGAATCTCCTGTAACCACAAGGCTAAAATCGCTGAAAATCAAACCCCAAATCTCATCTGAGTCACTGCACAAATTGGAGTCACAGAATGTCCACTGTCAAGGTGGGGACACTGATTGGGAAAGAATCGATCAGGGATTGATTGGGCCCCACCTCCAGGCACACCACACTGGGCGTATCTGCTACACTCTAGAAGAGCTATGCAATTCTCTCATTTAAGTAAAGAGAAAGCTGGAGAACATATTTGGAGTGGTAGTGGAAGAAAAATCAAATTGAATTGGATGAAATTTATTGATACAAGCTCATAACCAGAGATTCCACAGCACATGACATTAGAAAGAGCTCTAATAACTTGTTTGATTGGCAAAAACATGGACCAAAACACATCCTATAGTAAATGAGTCAGAAATCCTAGGCCGACAGTACAGGAGTAGATTTAAAGGCTAAGAGAAACTGGAACATGAGAAGGATTACACTTCAGGACCTGGACATCCACCACCAGAAGCTCCAAAGGACATAATTCTTACTGCAACTGTGAGAAATAAATGTGTGAACCCCTATGAAAAGTTCTGTGATCTCTGAAAGCATGAACTTAGCGAGAAAACTGCTCACTGAATTGGAAATGCAAAATGCAACAGAGGTGATCACTTTTAGGAGAGATTTTAGGGAGGCAAGAAAGGGTCCAAGTAGCAGACCTCATTCACCAAAAGCAAGATGGGGGTGGTTGTCCCAAAGAACAACAAAATTGAAGTGGCAATCAGACTAGCCTGAGTGTCACAGACCTGTTGTCCTGACTTGTACTGATCATGGTGTTCCAAGACGTGAAACAGATGGGAAGCTGTCTTAGTTACTCTTCTCTCATTACTGAGACAAGTACCCAACACTCAAAATGAGGAAAGGAAGTGTTTCTTTAGCTCACAGTTACTGGAGATTTCAGTCTATCTTCAGCTGGCTCCAAGGCAGAGTGGCACATGGCAGAGGGCAACCTTTCATGGTGGCAGCTAAGAGCAAGAGAGTCTGAGAAAGGAAAAGTAACAGCAGCTCAAGCAGCTAACTTTTCTTCCTTTCTTACATTGAAATGCAAATTACCTTCCCCAGGGCAGGTACAGCACCCACACCCATAATAATCAATGATAAATTCCAGAAGCCGCCCCATGACTGCACGAGGCTTTGGGGAGACACCTATACACAAACCATAACAGACGCCTACCATAGCGATCATTTCCTACTACTATAATGAAATGCCTGAGGCTAAACACTTTATAAAGAAGGTGTTCATTTGGCTCACAGTTTTGGAGGTCCAAGAGGCTGGCATCAGTATCTGTTTGGCTCTCGCGGGGGTCTCCTCTTGCTTGGAATCATGATGGAGGGAGCACAGGCAGCAAGCGCTCCCCCGGTGAGCCGGGCAGCCAGAAAGCAGTGCAGGAGTCAAGCTTGTTCTATTTTAATAATATTCTCACAAGAACTTAGTGGAGTCCCACAAGAACTATATTAATCCCTCCTAAGGACGTTCTTCCAGCGACTTCTCATGAAGCTTTGCTTCTTGAAAGATTCCCTCGTTATTCACATCTCCACACTTGGGACTAAGCCTGCCTTTTGTGAACCTCTAGGGAGAGAAACACCACCAAACTGTAGCCTCTTACTTGATCTATATGAGCAGAAAAGTTTCAGCTGGAGAAGTCTAGTTCTAACCAGAAAAGAAAGGATCCTGGCCCCTCAAGCAGCTCCCAGACTTGCATCTACTTACATACTCCAGCCCCTTAGACGGCCGAGGCTGGGTCCCTTTGAGGAAGGACCCTGGTACACTGCCAAAGATTTATGTTGTTGATCTTCCTCCCAGCTGTCCCCAAAGAGACAGACAGCCTTTTACAGGGTAAATACACAGTGAGGAAAAGGAAACAGCCAGACCCTCTGGGTACCACCGGACACTGGGTCTCAACTGACTCAACCCAGGAGACCGAGGATGTCACTGTGGTTCCCAGTTAGCGTAAAGGCTTGCCGAGCTAAGGTGACCAATAGTGCTTCAGGTCAGGCCTGTCTCATGGCCCACGGAGTCTCTGAATCCACTCTGCACTTAGATTCCCAGCTCTGGAGTGTATAGTTGAAGTAGGAACACTCAGCAGTGCTAGAATCACTGCATTTGTTTTTTTTTACTTTTTTTTTTGAACAGAGTCTCACTATGGAATTCAGGCTAGTTTTGAACTTACTGATTTAAACATATTGACGAAGGAAGCCTTTTTCTAAATGAAATCTAACATTTCTCCATACTCATCTGAAGTGTTTTTCTTGTAGGCCTACGGATTGAGCTCAGAGTCTTTGAATGAGCTACATCATCATATATATATATATATATATATATATATATATATATATATATATATATATATATATGTTTAAAAGCCGGGCTGTGACTTGAACTTCAGCTTTTATGTCAGCGGCAGTTTCATTGCTTCAACAAATTAACACATTCCCTGGTACTTAATACACAGCTAGTGAACTGGAAAATGTCCTTTTCTCCATATCTTTCATTAAGGACCACCAGAAGCAATCTGCTTCCTGCTGCAAGGCCAGCAACACGTTCCCACTGCCCTCTGTCAAGGGAGCATCAACTTCCCCGTGACGTTGTAAGTGAGTTCCTGAGGATCTCAGTTGACTTCCCTTTTAAAAGACCATGTTGGTCCATTTGATCGATGACATTATTTTTGTAGGACTTAGTGTGCAAGGATTAGTTTGGTAGCCACTTTAAACATAGTGCTAAGATATTTGCATGTCAGTGCATTGGGAAATAAATCTGCTGAAGGTTCAGGAGGCTTCTACTTGAGTGACGCGTCTAGCAGTCTGGTAGTGTGGAACGTTCTGATACATCCTTTCTAAAAGTAAAAGACAGTCACTGTTGAGTTCGGCCTCCCTTGCACCCAAGAAAGAGGTGTCTCCACAGTTAATGATTCTCACTTTGAGAAACAGCTCTTGTCCAAACAATATTCTCCAAAACCTTTCTTTTCAATGAACTAAGAGAAACTAGTTATATAGCTATCTCAGCTATCTTGTGTGCCAGTATATTTTTTCTTTATTCCTTTCTCCTTTCCCCCATTACTATTTGTCTTTCTTTTGAACAGCTTCTTTCCAAGTCACAGTATCTATTGTACACTTTGGATCTTGTTTAATCATTTGGTTTCTCACATTAGTGAGACAATGCAAGGTTTACACCTATGGGTCTGATTTCTTTCACTTATGAATATGGTCCCTAGTTGCATCCATTTACCTATAAAAGCCTCCAATTAATCTTTCTTTATGGCTGAGCAGTACTTCATTATATTAAAAAAAATTTTTTATCCATTTCTTGGTCAATGGGCATTGAGGTTGTTTCTAAGTTTTAGCTATTACAAATTGTGCTGTTATAAATATGGGTGCACAAATGTAACTGTGTGTGATACTTTTAATTCTTCTGGGAAGATATTCAGAAGGCGAATAATTGGACTGAATGAAAACTCTAATTCTAGGTTTTTAAAGAAATTTCCACAGTGGTTGAACCAGTCTACAGTCCTACCAATAGTGGACAGGGTTCTTTTCCGCCATAGTCCCAACAGCACTTATCATTGGTTGATTTCCTGAGGACCATCACTTTTTCTGGGATGAGATGGAGTCTCAGTGTTGTTTTAATCTGAGTCTCTTAAATGACCAACATCATGCCTCTCTCTTGAGTTCTGAGTAACTACTGTGATGGCAATAACACACAGTGTATTCATTATTTTTCTACTAGCCTGTTTTTTAATTTTTTAAAAACATACATACATTTATGTATGTAATGTATGTATGTATGTATGTGTATGTGTGTGTGTATATATATATATATATATATATATATATATATATATATATTTGGTACAGGGTCCAACTATGTAGCTCAGATTCATATTGATCCTCCTGTCTCAGCCTCCCCAGCAATGGGATTACAGACATGGGCCACCATGCCCATTATCAGTGGCTGGCACAGCATGTGGTACTGGGGATTGAACCTAGGTCCTTGGCAGGTGCTTAGACCACTGAGCTATCTCCCCCACCCTCTACTAGCCTGTTTTGAAGCTCTGCTTTATCATTATTCTTTTAAATTCTTTCTCTTTAAAATAAAAAAAAATAGAAACAGCTCTTGGCTTGTTACTGGTCCTTAGCAAAAGCTGAGTACTTAACTGTGATCTACCAAGTTATACTGTAACCTAAGATACTCATCATGAATTGGGTGTGGTCTGAGCCATGAACCCCCGAACTTGGGTATGTGCAGCAGCCCTCTATCTTCAAGTAGAAACAGTGTGTACATGATTGAGACTGAGCGGGCCCTGAAGGCATACAGAAATAGGTTATAAGAAGTGGCCCAAATACCCATGGTTCTCAATCCTCCTAGATTACCCTTCCTCTCCCAACCTATATTTATGGCTTCATGGGGAGTTCCCTCTGATCTGGAAACAAAGGGAGAGAAGAATTGGGCTTGTCTAGAGATGGGTCTACATAATAGACAGGCACCAACTAGAAGTCACAGCTGTAGCACGTTAGTCCTTTTCTGGGACATCCCTGGAGGGCAGTGATGCAAGGATTTCCTCTCAGTAGCAGAACTTTCAGCACTGAACTGGTCTGGTTTTCTTAGACAGAGATAGCTAGGCACATATACTGATTCATGGCTTCTAGTAAATAGTTTGACTGGATGGTCAAGGACTTGAAAGTGATCAGAAAATTAGTAACAGGGAAATTTGGGGAAGAAATATATGGCTTATCCCTTCTCCAATGGCCAAGCATAAGTCATGTTATTTGTGTTCAGCAGCAGAGATATATCATAATAACCCTTCAATGTGAACGATTCCTTGGGATAATCAACCAGCTATCAGGTGGCACTTTGATTACACTGGACTACTTCGATCACAGAAGGAGCAATATTTTCTCCTTACCAGAGCAGGTAGACACTCACTCTGAATATGAATCCACCTTCTCTGCCTGTAACACTTCTGCCAAAACTACCATCCATATGAATTTCAGAATGTCTCGTCTGTCATCACAGCATTCCACACAGCATTGCTTCTGATGGAGGAGCTCTACACTAAATGAAGTGCGGCCGTGGGCACATGCTCACTGAATTCACTGGTCTTACAATGCTCCCTATCGTCCTGAGGCAGCTTTCTCGATGGCCTTTTGAAGACACATTCATAGCCCTAGCTAGGCAGTAATATTCTACAGGGCTTTAGCAAGGTTCTCCAGACGGCTGTGTATTACTCAGCTTTCCAACTACTGGTACAAAATATCTGATGCTCACAACTTAAAGGAGGGGATGTTTATTTGGTATCACAGTTTGGGAAGCTTTACTCCATGATCAGCTCTTTCCTAGATAGGACATAATCAAGCGAAACGGCTTGGTGGAGAAAGCTGCTAACTTTATGGTGGGTAGGAAGCAGAGCACAGAAAGTCCAGAGAGAAAGAAAGAAAACAGGGACCAGAAATAGTTTTCAAAGACATTCTACTCTGGCTCACTTCCTCCAGCTAGGCCCCAACCCTTAATAAGCCACTCTGCCACCAATACATCAGCAATCAAAGGACACACTGTGCTGGCCTCGGTGACCTGACTTAACCGCGCAAGGCAACTGGACAACCAGTCCATTCCATAGGTAAGGAAAAGCATGGCTGTGGTGCAAGAGACTCTGCAGGGTGCCTGTTAGTACTACCAGGGCTGTGATTAAGATCAGTGGAAAACTACAAGAATCCAGAGCAGGCAGGACTAATAATTGCTCAGACCTTTCAGAAATCAAGGTTTATTTCATTCTACCAGTTAGACAGCCATGACCAGCTGGATTGCTTGCGCAAGGCAGAAGGAATACAGAACAGGGAGCTGAAGATTGGAGAGATCTATGCCAGCTATGATCTGATAAGGAGTTACAGAAATGAGCTCAATAATTACCACGAATGCTCCCTCCTTATTTTGGGGTGTGTGTGTGTGTGTGTGTGTGTGTGTGTGTGTGTGCATATCTGCCTGTATGTGCCTATATTTGCACAATAATACTATAACTTTTCTGAGGACTCTTAACTCTTGGGACACAAGTATTAGTTTAGAAGTAGGAATGAAAATCAATTACACTGCCCCAGCCCTTCAAATACTTTTCTTAACTTCCAGACAACCCTTAAAATTCCTTTTGGAGGAGATAAAAATATTTTTCTATCATTGAATACCAGCCTTATGATAGACAAGGAAATCGATAAATAGAAGAGTACATGGAGGATGGTTTAGTCTACAAACTAACAATAAAACATACAGATTTAAACTAGGCATATTTTGCACTATCAAATTAATTGAAAGAATATCCTAGCTTTTAAAGTCATGGCCAGGCTGATTAAAAACTTTTGAAAGCAACATACATTGATGAGCTTCTTTGATAAACACTGTTAAGTACTCATTAAAAGTAAAACAATGCCCATACTTCTGCCAGTGCCCTCCAGCAATTTCCAGCAGGAACACACAACGTACCAAGGTGGGTTTAATCCTCACATGAGCCATGTGGCTCCTCAGTAAGATCTTAGAGAGGGCTCAGAGTAGAAGTGGGATGATGATAGGGGCTTGGGAGGCAGGATTAGGGGAACTGGGCCTTTCTCTGGGTTGGTTGCTGTCAGGAAGTGAGAGCAATTCTATAAATAATTCTCCAGAAACAAGAAAGACTAGAGCAAGGTTAAGGGCCCTGGCAAGAAGCTAGCAAGAAGCGGCAGGCATCCCTATTTTCCAGGACTGGAAGATGCTCCATCACTCTTGTGAGCTGAACAGTCTTCATGCATTGTCCCCAAGTAGTCATTAGTGGGGGTGGTCTTCCTCCTGTCCTACTCCTTCATGGTCTAGCTTGCCCTTCTGTAACTATTCTTACTCAGCAGGGTAATTTCATGGTCCTTTGTTTTGTTTTGTTTTTGAGGTGCTGGTGATTAAACCCAAGGCCTTACATATGCAGCGCTGCCCTGAGCTATATCCCCAGCCCAAAGAGAAAATCATGGAGGGAGACCCTAAGTACCAGAGTAACACCTAGATATCTAGGGCTTCTCTTCTCCTTCTTGCCTTGATATCCAAATGCTATATCAGTCAGCTGATAAGCTTCTGAAAAAACTTCCACAGCCTGGACGGCTCACACACAGGAATTGACTGTCTCGTAGCTCTGAAGGCTGATCAAGATCAAGGCATCAGTAGATTTGGTCTCTTCTCTCTCCTTGTTTGCAGCTGTTTGCTTTCCCCCTATGTTATCTGGTGATCTTCTGACAGTGTGACACATGGAGAACATTAAAGGACGGAAGGAAAGAGAGAAAGGGAAAGAGGAAAAAGGAGAGAGAAATCAGGTGTCTCTTCTTATAGGGACACAGTCCTACAGGGTCAGGGCCCAACACTTATGAGCTCAGTTAATCCTTCACATTCTTATCTCCAAATACAGTTATATTGCAGTTGAGTCTTCACCATATGAACCTAGGGCAGAGGACACAATTCAATTTTAACACTGTGTCTGAAGCCCAAGGTTCTCAGATCTTTCATAGGAAGTCAAAGTAATGCACACACTGATGGTGCTATGGGTACTTCCTTTAAAGACAAAGCTTAGGAACAGACAACTACCTCACACCACAGAGTGGAAAAGGCAGGTGGACGCTCAGAGGACAAACATATTCAGCATTGCCTCAAGCAGCAGCTGGCACCAGGGAGACTGAGGCAGGAGGAATACAAGTTCCAGCCTAACCTGGGCAACTTAGAGAAAAAAAATTTTTCTCTCATGTATGAAAAATTTATTCCAAAAAAACTTTTGTAAAGAGCTGTAGTCAGTTTTTATGCTGTTATAACACTGCTTTTACAGCAAATATGGTGTAAGTATCCATGGGAAACCTGATCCATTGATTTATACTTGTCACCCCTTAGAGTAAGTGAAAGCTGGCATGTGTTTGGCCTATAGATTTTGGTGCTCATAAGTAGAAGGCAAACCAGAAGAGGGACAAGCCGGAGACTGAAGGTGGGGGCTGGGGAACCTCACCGAAACAGGGAGTTTGGCACAAACAGGAAAGGGCAGCTGGAGAATATTTGGATTGTTCTTTTCCATAAAGGTTTTAAAACAGCCTGGTGCCAATATTTAGGGCCCCTGGGTGTTTGCTCAAGATCTGTAGTCTAGATGAAGAGTTTCTCTCTTTCTGATTCCCCCTGCTGTTGGCTCTGCTCTGCAGCCATGTAGATCCAGATCATTCAGACTTCCGCCTCGTAGCCTGCATCACCTCCTCTGGGCTGCGGTGCGTGATGTCATGCAAGCAGATGGGGAGGAGCAGCCATGGACTGAACAGACCCCACCACCCCCCTGCCTCTCTCCAAGGAAACACACTCCACTAAAACATTCTCCTGAAGAAGCTGAGACACTTCTCGGTCCGTCCTGCTATTGTTCATAGAACTATTCTTTTACGAGAATTTGTTTACATGAAAGAACTACCCCAACATGACAGGTGGAGAAAATGCTTTATTTAGATCATAGATCCTGAGAGAGCACCCAGGGCCCCTAAACACTGAGACCATGCTCTGTTTTAGGAAAAGAACATACTGTAACCGTCATTCTCAAAGCAGAGTCCAGCACTATTATCAGTGCCAAATCTATTTATAGAAGAAAGGCTCCCCTCTCTCTGATGACTGATTTCCCCTAATCTCTCTGGTGCAGGCAGCGCTTGTGGAGCCCTCAGACCCTTGGACCTCTCTCCGAGGCTGCCTCATCCCACCCAGCTCTTTCACACAGGGTCTCCTGGAGGTTAAAAGAGTTCACTTGGAAATGAAATGGCAGTTGGTAAAAGCTTTTATTTTCATATGGGAAAGAAACTCAGAAAGCATTTATTTCTCTTGATTAGTGTTCCTAACAGCAGCCTGGAATGCTTTCTGCAGCCAATTTGTAGTTGATCTCATAAAGCAGATCTTTTGTCTTATCTGGTCCCCCACCCCTGCACATTTGCTCTGTTTTAACTTTTCGGCACATTTGTTAACTTGAGTGACATTTTTAACCCCCCTCAATAATGTGGAGTCTCCTATCCCAGAGATGTGCATGGCTCCTCTGACGGGGATGGCTTAGTTTCCTCCCAGATGTTCTCTTTCAGCAGATATCATTGTGTTTTAAAACTTAGCATAATTATAGCTCTGTAAACCTACAGTATGAGATTTGTTGGCTCCAGCCAGCTCTGTTCCTTATGTAATAGCTCCATTGTTTTCTAATCGCCCTGTTCACACAGTAAGGGGATCCGTGTCAGCAGAGACACTCTTTCAAAGAACCTCCTCCTGCTGGATAAACAGTAGCAGAAGCCAGTTTCCAAGAGAACCAAAACATCCATGGGGGACTTGGCTCTAAATTGGATGAGGGCTCTTTACCCTTCTTAAATTGAACCATTCTTCAAAACTTTCCTCACTTTCTCTTCAGTGACAAACCAGCCTCCAAGCAGAGTCCCTCCCACTGCTGGTGAAATGTGCTGAGTACACACAGCCCCAGGGACAGGGCAGCTATGTGGGTGGTGTGGGAAACACGGTACAGCCGGGCCAGAGATGCTAGGCCTGAGATGCTGTGCGACACACATTGTGTGTGTGTGTGTGTGTGTGTGTGTGTGTGTGTGTGTGTGTGTGTGTGGCTACAGGTGCTGTCCCCACTGAAGAGGGAGGGAATGTGGTTCTGGGCTATAAAGCAAACAGATCCAGACCAAGCTTGCGGAGCACTGTGGGAGAGCTGACGGGACCTCCCAATCATAAAGGTGAAGGCGTCTTGGATTCTGCTGGGAATTTTTTCCCTGAAGCTCTGAAGGTTACTCTCTGGGATTCCAAGTCTGCAGGATACTAGGGACTATCGGAGCCCAAATTGCCCTGGCTCTTGCCCACACTTGCCCACACGGAATGCTCTGAAACATCCTCTCCCCACCTGGCTGGTGTTTCTGCAACACCCTGAGAAACCTGCTCTGAGGCGGTAAGCTTGAGCCAACATCACTGACTTCCACTGAGATTCACGGGGAGCCTGAGAACTTGGCGCTGGCTCGCCAGGACTCTGAAGGCCCTCAGCAAAGCAGTGACACATGAGAGCTCTTTGACCTTCCTGGGCATCTCTGTGGCTTCCACCTTGCAGGCTCCAGGACAGTAAGCTAGGATCTTGGGAGAAAGCAGAGGAACTGGAGAAAAGAAACAGACTATTTTTAAAAAAGTGACATGGTATTGAATAGTATTGAAGGCTGCTTCAGTATGGACCTGGAAAATTTACAGGGAGAAACACAGCCTCAGAGTTAGTGTACTCATGACTGATTACTAGAAAAATGCCCTCAGTCTATTGCACCTGTGCATATATGTATAGATGCACACGTGCACAGACCTTCACCTAGGGTTAATGTATTAATATATTTTTTGTGTAGTATCGAGGTGATCATAATTTTAAAACATACTATTTTAAGTATTTAAAATAGTAAGTATGGAAAGTGAAAACATTTCAGATCTTATTTGAACTTGCCTTATTTAACCAAATAGAGCCTTCTGAAAATACAGCTGTTGTTAACCTCTCTCTGAGGGAGTTTCCTGAAATTTTGACAAAGGAGGTCGATGCCCATTTCTATTGGAAAATCCAAGCGAATCCTCCAGATTTGCCCACAGAAACCCTAGCATCCTCCTGCCCTGCTTTTCGTAGGTTGATATACAAGCCTTTAAGCTCTAGGTGCTCTGTGAGCTGCTCACAAGTCACTCCACATACTTGGGTAAACAAGCCTTGTGTTTTCTTCTCTCAGTTCTTCTCTCTGTTGTCAGTTAACTCACAAGCCCCTATGCATTCAAAGCTAAGTGGGTAGAGGAAAAGTCTTCCTCCCAACACACTCACATATAGGTAAGTGCACGCACACACACACATGCGTGCACATACGCACACATGCATGCACACATTCTGTCAGCCCCTGCAGGCCTCTCACACACAGAATATTCTGGCTGTTTCTAATACCCCTTTGTTACTCTCACCCGAGTACACACAGTTGGAAACACTTCATAGGCGCAGCACTCCCTCCATCAGGTCTGCTTAGGTAGCTCGGGGTTGGCATCAGTTGGTCCATCTGGCCATCTGCACGCTCACATTCGCCACCAGAGCTACAGCCTGTGGTCCTCAGGTTATCAGCTACTGAGCTGTTTATTGTTGGGAGGATCAGGGAGGGGCTGTCTCTTCTGTGTCATCTTCTGTTTGTCAGGCTCAACTCAGGCATGACTTTCCCAGCATGCAGCCTAGTTCTCAGCAAACACAAGGCAGGATGTCATAAAGAAAAGATAAGGCGGAGCACTGACTCTTCCTAGCACCAGGATGACGGATGGCATCCATACGGGTGCCCCGGATTCTGAGGACCCTGAGCACTGCTGCTTGCTCAGACCTCTTCGCATGGCACCTCTTGCCATCAGGGTGCTTTGCCTGATCTCACTGTTCTCTTTTCAAACCCATAAAAAGCCTCACTTTTCTTTGTTCCCCACGAAGATCTTTCAGCCCCCATCTGCCTACACCCAGATAGAGTAAATCTCGTTGCCTTCACAGGAGCCTGTGGTTGGTCTCTGACTCTGTCATTTATTACACTGCTGGGCTTTTTATTTTCCAAGCATTCAAAAGTATGGGTCCTGGTGTTCTCTAGTGCTTTGATAGATTAACATGTCTATTGTGCTGCTGTTAAAATACACTTTCTTTGACACAACATGGATGGAAATGGAGCACATTCTGTCAAGTGAAATAAGCTGGGCGCAGACGGGTGTGCACTATGCGAGCTCACTCACCTGTGGAAACTACAGAAGTGAAGTCACGGGAGCTGAGAAACAGGGATGGTGACTGGAGGCTGGGAAAGTGAGCTGGGCCCCGGAAGACTGATCCAGGGGAACTCAGAGCCAGGTGGGAACAAGCAGCTCTGGGCTGGGAGAAGGAAGTCTGAATGTTTCCACAAAAAGGAACGGTAAGCATTTGAAGAGACAGACATTTTGACCCTGGTTTAAATATTACACAATGTATACAGGCATCAACACATCGCATCCTACCACACAAATGCGTACATTTCTTGTTCTTACATATCAGTTAAAATAATTTTAATTTTTCGGGCCAGCAAGATGGTTCAGTGGTCTAAAGCGCCTGCTTACAAAAGCTCAGGCAACTGCAGGGACTGCGGTTCGATCCCCGGCACCACATGCTGCGCCAGCCCCACCACCAGGGCAGGCTGAGCCAACCATAAAATAAGTAAATAAAAAGAAGCAAACAAATAAATAAAAATAAAATAAAAATGAAAAGAAAAATAAATTTAAAAAAATAATTTTAATTTTTTAAAAAATTAAAAATCTCTCTTTTTCCTCTGAGGCTTACATCTGCATCTTAGGGGGTTGCATCTAGAAGCCACCAGGTCCCACAGAGACCCCTGGTTGGCACCCGGGTTAGGCCCACATCCCCTGCCTGTGACTCTACAAACCAAATGGCCCTGAACACTCAAGGACCCTCGTAATCGTACTCCATTTATCTCACTTAGTGTGAATTATGCATATATTGTTACCAATACAGGAAATACTGTGCTTGATTATCACAGTGTTGCCTCAAACTCCCTTGGGGAGGCACCCTAGTATTTGCTTTCTATCCCCTATGCCTTTCTAAAACATGAAGATATTTGAATTCTGAAACGCACCTGTCCTCGAGGGCTTTTGACCTTATTGTGGCCTGATATGTCGATGATGCCCCTGAATTTCTCCTGCCTTCCCATGCCCAGGGTTTTGTTTCAGGGCCAAGTTCTTGGGCATTGCTCCTTCAAAAATTTACCTCTTCCCCAACAGTTTCAGGCTGAAGACTGAAGTCACTACAGCACAAGATGGATCGACAAGAGAAAAAGCCTACCCATTTACTTAATATAAATTGCACATGACACTAGAGCCTTAAAAAATGAAGAACCAGGGCCAGGGCAATAGCTCATAGGCCTAAATGTCTGCCTGGCAAGTGCAAGGTCTTGAGTTCTATCCTCAGTGCCACTGGAAAAAAAGAAGGAAGGAAGGAAGGAAGGAAGGAAGGAAGGAAGGAAGGAAGGAAGGAAGGAAAGAAAGAAAGAAAGAAAGAAAGAAAGAAAGAAAGACCCAACCAAATAGAGAAAACTATAAAGAGATGTGATCTAATGGCAATAAACTGAGAAAGCATAGCAGAGCCCATATGTTCAGATTCCTCTTAGTAACTCCTTTGTCTCCTTTCCTCTGCCTCCCAGGTGGTGGGTCATGACCTGCTGAAGGAATGCAGGGAGTTTAGAGGGGCTGTCCCACCTCTGCTGTTTTCCCAAATACCAGGATGCTATTTCTGGGGGAGTGTGTTCTAAGCCTCAGGAGATGCTTCTGGTTGCCTGTCTGCTTCAGCGTGACCACTGAGAATGATCCACACACTAAAACTAGGCTCAGACCACACGTGGACATTTCATAAAAAGAAATTCACACTATCACACTAACAAATAATGATAATAAAAGCAATAATAATAATATAAAAAAGTGAGACATAGAATGTTTTCATATCTGAGCAATCAGGTTCAGCCAGTTGAATTTAAAAAATATTCATTCATTTATTTGTGTGTTTGTTTGTTTGTTTGTTTAGTATAGGGTCTTACTACATAGCTCACACTCTCAGACTCCTACTGTCTCAGCCTCCCTAGTGCTGGGATTACAGACCTAAGCCACCATGCCCACTTTTGCTGGCCAGCTCAGCACATGGGATCAGCAGTATTCAGTACCAGTATGCAGTACCACAGACCTGAAACCCAGGTCTTTGCATTTGCCAGGCAGGCACTTAGACTGCTAAGCTATCTCCTCAGTCCGTTTTGCTTTTTAAAGACATTTAGTTGAATAGGAGTCACTCACAGACACTCAACACAGGTATTTATTTACACTTTTTGTTTTTTTTTTTGTATTTTAGAGAAGGGCCTACACGATGTTCAGGGTCTCACTACTAGATCAGACTCTAATGATCCACCAGTTTGCAGCCTCCCAAGAGCTGGGATTCTAGGCGCCTGCCTTTACGCCCAGTCTCAATTGCTGTCTCAGTGCAGCCTGGGGGCATGGCTAACTCCCAGGCCTAGAGATTGAACTTCCAGCCCCTGTGCCTGCTTGCAGGAGCTTTAATCCTCTGTGCTATTTGGCCAGTCCAAGGTATTTATTTATACTTTACTAACACTGACTCAACTTCAGGAGGATTTTCCAGAACCTTCTGTTACTGTTCTTCCAACTTCCCTCTTTTTAGTCTTTACTCCTCTGCCCAAGTCAAGGTTCTGGTTTAACTCTCCTTCTATCCTAAACAGACACGGCTAGACTCAATCTGAAGCTAGAAATTCATGCGTCAGGGCCAAACTCAAAGCAAAGCTCCTTCCAGAGCTGCATCTTGCTTGGTCTTTGTATTTATGTGTTGTTCTCCTCCAGAAGACCCTCCACCCTGGTTAGTTCAAGGCTCCTGAACATGACTTCTCTCCTATGGATAAACAGTCACTCCTGGTCCCCCAGAGAGACCGAGGTGGCTCCCTTTGTCCCTTCATGTTCTTTAAATCACCTTTTTCAGAGCAGAAAACTTTTAGGGCAAACCTTTCTCATGTAAGTAATAACAGCTTCTTGCAGCACATCTTGAATTTTTCATGGAAAAACATTCTCTCCCTTCCTGGAGACAGTGGTCTGAGAAAGCGAGGAACTTTCCTTTTAGGAAAGTCCCAAATCCCCAAGACAGGAAATTTCGCTCTCACTTACAGATGAGAAAAATATATTCAAGGCACTTGACAAGCCATTTATCAAAGTTCATTCAGCTCCTTAGAGATATAGCCAGAATTTGAACCCAAGCCCTAAATTTCTAAACTAGTGCTGCTTATTCTACATTCCTAATTCACTAGAAGCATTGATTTGAAAAACAAAATAAACTGAGTCTTTTTTATTCATAGCTAACTTAAGAGGCACATATACGTGTGGGGTGACCTAAATCTAATAGTGCCAACTTTTGCAGCAAGGGGCAAAGGTAATTTTTGAGGCTATTCTCTCTCTGTCACTTATTTATATTAATGTCAAAAAGGAATGTAATAGTAATTCCTTACAAGGAACGTAATCCAGATAGTTCAGATGCTCGTGTGCCTAAGCCATTCGACAATTTTTGGCTTAATTTTGAAAGAGTTTTATCTTAAGACTCCAAGCTGAAGCAGTCAAGATGTGGCCATTCCCTATCCATGCTAATATTTGTGCTAGGGGCAGGGCACAGAATCCAGTACGCCATCGCCGTGGGGGTGGAGGGCAGGGCCTTCTTGTCACTCCCAAATGGCACAAGGGTGTGTCTTAGCTACTTTGCTCTTGTTGCTGAGACAAAGCACCTGACACTCAAAGTTAAAGGAGGAAAGGATTGTTTAGCTCACAGTGTATGGAGGTTTCAGGCTGCTATCAGCTGGCTCCAAGGCAGGTTGGCACATGGCAGAGGGACATGAGTTCACGGCTGTAGGAGACACCAAAAGCAACAGCAAGCCTCTTTTGCCCCTTTTATATTATCCAGACTGCTAGGATTAGGGCGATGCCATGCCAATCAGTGGACTGTTCCAGGAATCACCCAGCCTTAATCCCAGAATGGAACCATGAATCAATCACACAGTCTGGATTCAGCTCCCTCCAACAAAGCCCCATGTAAAAGTGCATGGCATTGAGGACATCTAGACACCAGCCACAGCAAGGTGGCTGATGAGATGACCTCATGTTCACCGAGGGACCAGCGCAGGGCTGAGGTGACAAGGAAGAGAGAACATTAGTTTCTGAGATGCCTACTAAAAAAGTTATCTCTAGCCCAGTGACTTAAAAACCAGAAACTGTCACAGAGTTCTAGAGGCTGGAAGCCCTAGGTTCAGTGTCAGCAGGGTCTCTGAAGGCACGAGGGAGGGATCTGTCACTGCCAGTTCCTTGTTTAAGGGCAGCCTGGCTCCAAGCTCCATCATGCTGTCTGCCCTGTGTGTCCATGTCCAAATTCTCCTTGACATAAACCTCATACTGGATTAGGAGTCCAGCAAGTCTAACCTCATATTAACTAAGGCTTCTGTCTGTAATGACCCTGTATCCAAATACAGCCACATTGTCTAGCGGCTGAAAGCTAACATTCTCACATGAATTAGGACAGTGGAACACAGTTCAACCCATCACGTTCTACAGTCACCACATTTATATCCTTTTCACTGGAAAAATACATTTGTCCAAACTCAGCACCTTTGATAGACTTTGCCTGTTTTAAATATTAACCTCATCTAAACATCACCTACATAAGGCATAGATGCGACCCAGAGCGTGATTCATCCTGGGGCAACGGATCCGTCCTTCTCTGGTTGTGAGCCTGAGCCACCAGGGCTCAAGTTCACCTCTTCAAAAGGGACAGAGTAAGGGAGATGTTCTCAATCCAAGAGAAAGAAATCTGGAGGGGTGGAGGGGTCACAGGTCTCACAGAAGCTCAAAACCCAGCAGGATAAATCCACTTAGAGTTTAAAGTTGAGATTAACCATCCTGAGCCAGTGCTCTGCCATCTCAGGCCACCCATATCACAGAAGGTGAACTCAAGGTCTATTGATGTTAAATGCCAGTCACATCAAAAACATCTTCACAGCAGCATCTGACTGATGTTGGACCAAACATCTGGATACAAGAGCAAGTGAATTGGTTGCACAAGACTAGTCACCACAGGGCCTTTGTGAAAGAGTACTGAAATGTGTCCTGGATAGGAAAAAGTCACAAAGAGGCACTTAGAAGGGAAGGTGAAGTCTGGTGGCTGCTTGTCCTGGCCAGGCTCCAAACAGGCAGGGAACAGGGCATCGCTGGCTATTGTTTAAAGAGTGTTTTTTTAACTTGTAATAGTGGTTTGGATCAGAGGAACGGCCAGAAAGGACATCATGTTTGCAGTCGTGATGGGGCCAAGGCACTGCCTCGTATAGGAGTTTGCTGTGGTGTGGGTGAGGTTTGTTTCCTAAGGGTTTGTGGTCCTGGGACCAGTCGCCAGTGCAAGAGCAGGAAGAGGCCGGGAGACCTTTAACAGGTAGGACTTCACACAGGATACCTGGGTCCTTGCAGGAGCAGCCTTTAGGAGAGATTAGTGCAGTTCTCATGTGATCTTGCTGAATTTTCTTAAGAGCAAGTTTTTGGGAAAACAATAAGCCCGACGCTTGAGTTGCTACAGCTTCCTGTCCCTTATGTTCCTGCCATTGTGATGCCACCTACTACACCTCCTTTAAGCACCCATTCTCAAGTATTCTGCTATCACAGCAGAAAATGAACTAAAATAAGGAAGGAAGGAAGCAGACAGGAGTGACCAGACAGTCAGGTCAAAGTAACATCAGGAGAAGGCTGAAGGGAATCCGAACGGGCCACCCCAAAATATGCCTCTTTGTTGTGTGGATATTTTGGACTGAGGATCACTGAATATTGAGAACTGCCAATGTACGAAAAGCTCTAGAAACAGGGCACATGTTTCCCCTTTATAAGGGAATTCACATCTATCAAGGAATTTTGTATTCACGGAGATGTCGACCTTACCCATTGCAGGAAAAGGAAGGATGCTAAATGTGCTTATAATGCAGAAGGCACGGACTTATGTCTGCACCACACGCTTTGCCACACTACCCTCGTTCACCACAACCGCTGGGACCACCATCTCACAGCTCACCTCCCCCACCTTGGAGCACTGACTCCCAATTCCTTTGCCTGAGCCTAAGATGGAGCATCAGCCAGGTTCTCACCCCTTTGGGGATTACTTATCTTGGATACTCCTATGTGCATGCTAATAAACTCATTTTGCTTTTCTCTTGTTGATTTGTTTTTCTTTTTCAGTCTAACTGATAGGGTGCCATCTGAAGAACCTAGGGAGCTAAGAGGACAAAGAAATTTTTTAGGCTCTAGGACCCTTAAAAGACAACTGGCTGATCTGAACTGGGTATGCTGAGAGTGGAAGCCATGCATGGTTTCCTGAGTGCTGATCAATTTTATTCTACTTATCTGTCTATCGGTCTGGCACTTGCTGGTCTTTTGCAAGGGTTATCTCTTTAGCAACTGGCACAGGACCTCATACCAACAGGTGCCCAAGCAAGAGGTATTGAATGAAAATGTCAACGGACGGTATCCAACTTTAGAATGTTCATGGTAACACCAGACTCTCACAGTGGCGCATTTGGGGAGCCCAGCAGAGCTGTGTGGAAGCTGTCTGCCAACCAAGAGCACAGTTTCTACCTGGTGAAAGCCAGTATGGAGGAGGCTGACAGTTGGAAAGAGGGAGCTATTGTGGCCCGTCTTCACCCCACAAAAGCCTAGAGGTTGTGGGAGGTTGTGTTCAGATAAAACCAGGTGAAGACCAGCCTGCCAGCATCTTTGGTTCTTAGCCTCTAGCCCGAGATCCGAGTCTCAACACGAAATCAAAATTCACTCTAGACATGCTTTATGCTAGGTTTGGAGGGTGGAGGAAAGAAGGCCGCATTTTAAGAGAGAAGGAGGTGAAGAGCAAAATAAGAGTCATTGTTCCTAAGGAGAAACCTTTCCTCCTGGCTGAGGGCTACAGCAGATTCTCCCTTACAGCCAGCTTGGAGCCTTCTGTCTGTCCATCTGTCTTGGGTCCATTTTGTCTCTGCAGAATACAGGGAGAGGGCAACTGGGACTTATGCTGCTGATTTCAACATCAGACTGTTCTGCACCCAGACTCCACATGAAACATATGGCATGTAAGGTTTTATCCCCTTGTCTCCCCAACTTGCTGTCTCTGCTGTGGCTCAGGGGCTCCTTCTTTTGAATGAGATAGGAGAAAACTAGATTCTGCTAGAGCCTTTGGCTTCCCATTGACAAGAAGGCTACTCCACACTGGGCTTGGGCCAGTGAGATAGCTCTGAGGTCTAAAGCAACTGCTTAGGCAAGCTTAGGCAACTGTAGGGACCCCCAGGGCAGGCTGAGCTGGCCATACCATAAATATAAATATAAATATAAATATAATATAAATATATAAATAAGTAAATAAATAAATGTTAAAAAAATTGGGCTCAATGATTTCCGTTTCAAAACTGTGTTCCTCATCCCCCCCCCCCCTTCAATTTACTTGATTTAAACTCTCCTCTCTAAAGTGGCTGTGGCTGTGAGCTCAGCTAGTCCCTCTTTGAAAGGCATCAACAGGCTCCCTGCAGGGATGGATGGAGCTCTGCCACCCATTGTTTATCTAAAAACAGCGCTTTATTATTGTCACTCAATTAGCCCAGACAGGGGACACAAATGACTTTTAACAGCAACATCCTGATGCCATGCATCACACTGAAAACGCCAAAGACGGCTCTAATAGCTAGCTAATAAAATCAAAATGTGCCTTTGTTGACTCTGGATGACTCAAATTGTCACCCTTTCTTCTGAAATCTCTTCTTAATCTAATTATATACAATATTTTCACTTTAGAAAAAGAGCATTAACCTCACTAATAATCAACTATTCTCTTCTCAATTTATTTATGCGCAAGCCACTAAGGTTTTTCTGAGTGTAAACTTTGGAGTAGTTAATTTGTTTTATGTGCAAACTAGCATCTATTCTTTCTTCTCAAGGTCAAAATATGATGTAGGGGATTTTCCATTCAAGCCCCCCCCCCAAGAATTGTACAATCTGTCATTTCACAGGCACCCACAGAAAGCCACGTCTAATCACTTGTGGAAGATGCGTTCTTCCCTGTTGATACTAACTGCTGTGAAAATGCTATTACACACAAATGCTTCACCTGCTCTGTAAGCATATGCTTCCGTGTACATACACTCACCACACAGGCAGTTGCCCAGCCTTGGAAAGGCCTTTGAAAAACAGCAGAAGCAGAATGCACTGAGCCACTCAGCATTTGAGAT